>JABXWE010030260.1:0-12114 GCA_014611495.1 Limonius californicus
AGGAGAGGACAGTAGAGGAGAGGACAGTAGAGGAGAGGACAGTAGAGGAGAGGACAGTAGAGAAGAGGACAGGAGAGGAGCAGAGTAGAGGAAAGAACAGGAGAGGAGCAGAGGGAAGGAGAGGTGGAGATGAGACGAGATGAAAGGAAAGGAGAGGTCGAGATGAGACGAGATGAAAGGAGAGGAGAGGTGGAGTTGAGACGAGATGAAAGGAGAGTAGAGGTGGAGATGAAACGAGATGAACGGAGAGAAGACGAAAAAATACGGAAAGTCCAAGAAAAAGATATGCAAGGTTGCAACTGGAGAACACTACTACCACTTGGGCATTTGAAACACAAGGAAGCAGCGTTGAAGGCAGGACTAGAAGAACTCGAAGTTGTAATAACACGGACCACAAGTCAAAAGCAACGGATAGGTGTAGGTAAAGAGTAAAGAAACATACGCAAATACAAAAAGAATTCTAGTTCCTTACCATACTCCATCGGTCTTGGCGTGCTTGTTCTGTAGAAAAGTTTCCCAACAGCCAATATTTAATATTTTCATTCGACCAAGTACACAAAGCACTGTGTCGCAGCTGGGGAAATCTTCCGACTGCGAAGATACCTTCATATGAAAGTACCGATTCCAGTTCGTCCATTAATATTTCTTTACGGCATATCATTTCCTGTATGCGCTCATAGTACTCCGCAAGGATGGTGCCATCTCGTTTTGATCCAGAAAACGTTAACGCCGATACTTTAGAGTTCTTACTCCGGTGTCCAATGCGTACAATATTTTTTGTGTATGGCGTAAGGGCTTCCAGAAATTGATCCAACGCATGATTCGTATATGCCACAACCAGAATAGTACTGGGGATTTCAGTTCTGCGATGGATACTAACCATCGATCCAACTAAATTCGACATTTTATAATTGTGTACATAATCTTCTCCATCGAATGACCAAACATCCTCAAATGCAAAACGACTTGGTTTCTTCAACTCTATACTTTGGATTAAAGTCCGGGCAATTTGTAGTCCCAGATGGGTCTTCCCCGTACCGGGAGGCCCTTGGATTATGGCACACCTGGAAGTGAGAGCTTGTTTAAAGGCCTTATATTGCATTTCGTTGAGTTTCAGTTCTTCTTTGGAGGGCCACGTCTTATCGTCGAGAGCTGTGAACTCCAAGCGGCCTAGGTTTAATTTGGTGGTAGGTGTCAAGTATGCTGGAGGTTCAGCATCGTTCACTACATCTACGATGTATTTTTGCATGGGAAAATTGTAAGTGTTGAAGTTTTGCAATGCTTTCAACACCAAGTAATACATATTAAAATAGTTACTGCATTCCAACATGGTATACGTTTTGCTGGCCAGAAATGGAATGTCTTCTAGAAGTTGCACGTCTATGAAGTCTTTGGGTGTGTCACGCAATTTGGCGGCTATTCCGAAGAACATTGTCTCAAAGTTATCTGCAGAGAAACACAAGAGGCTTCCGGGCATGAAAACCTCTTCGGTATTTACGTACTTTCTAGTACATTCTCCGGGGCGTAACATCCAATAAGAGTCTCTTCGGACTCGGTTTCCTATGTAACTGTCGTCAATATGGTGATGCAATTCGAAATAATCAGATTCGCTGACAAAGGAAGAGTTCAGGTAAACACGAAACTCAGTAATCTTAACGTGTTCATTATTTTTTAAGCTATCTTTGTATGTACAAATAGCTTCGCGTAATGGGGCCAAAAAATCCTCCCGCAGCAACCGGAAATGAGTGTCCAAATAGTGTTCTACACTCATGTAACTGCCATCGATGATGTTTTGCCTTACGAAGGGTTTGTCGCGGCTTAACACCTCACTAGGACGAGGGTATATGTCCATACTCTGATAATCATCTTCCCCTTGATTTTGGGTTTGATCGGTAATTTTCTTCAAACTTTGAAGTCTGTTCTTCAAGTGCCCCAATTGTTTTGGAATGAAGTCTTTGATACACAACCCGTGGGAGTTCTTATGGAACGCTATCGTAACCAAACACGCTTTTATAACTCTGTCAAGACGAAGAGTAGCTGCTTTTTGTAGTCTGTCTATGATGTTTTCGAAGACAAACACCGTCGAGTTCCAGAACTCTTCCGGATCGTTCCAAAACAGATCGTTTTCAGGTTTGTCGGCCTCATCATCCAGAGACAATTTCATGAAATACTTGTCCAATTGTTCCATGAAATTATTGTGCACACGCGACAGAATTGCAATCGAAAACTTGGACGTCTCGAACGAGCACACCTTTTCCAACAGTAGCACAAGTTGGACCACGGTGTTCGGTGGCAAGGGCGGGCCGAGAAAATTGGAAAAGTCTGTGAGGTTTTCTATCAGAAACTTAATCAGTTCCTGTGGTTCCTTTGCGAGGAGTTCGGCTACGTCGAACGTTACATGTCTTTTTGGTCGAGGTCTCTGGTTAGTTTTTCTTTCATTGAACCGATTTGTTGAAGAACGTTGCCAATTACTATTAGTGGTAGGCGTTTGTTTACTGCAATGAGACGATCCTTCATCGAACTGTTTGTCCCTTGGATCGGTACGCCAGTTACCTTCTGTAAGCAGATGTAATCGTTTAAAAATACGAGAGGGGGCAGAATGTAGGTTTTTATTATGGATAGTTTTTTAAATTATAAACTAATACGGCTTCAAAATATATCCGATATGCAGTCAAACCTCAAATCGAAGTGATACTGGATGAAAATAATACTAGATTTATCGAGATGCTTGCATACAGGCAACTATAGAAATTTAGGTAGAAGTATCTGCGAAATAACTCGACTAATTGAGGGTCGACTGTAATTTCTTTAACTGAAAGTATGCCGATATTATCAGACCTTTTTTTAAACGCCCTGTATAATATTTTGGATATTTTAAGAACAAAAATCATAAAAATTATAGTCGAGGCGTTTTTAAATATTGTAAATATCGAAGGGGGTTACTAATAAAAAAGACATCAAACATATTTTGGCTTTTATTAAAATATCTTTTGAGATATCACTTTTTTTTAAATAATATTCCAATTCTGAAGAAAAGGAAGATATATAAAACTAAAATAACGTTTTACAGTCTCACCTTGCTTCGACGTGGATCGCTTTCCAAAGAATCTATTTTCCTGCCCACGGGTACGCCACTGGTCTGCTGTGGTGGAATCTACATCAATATTGGTCGTCGTTATAACGCTTATTTTCTTTCCTTTTATATGATATATATTTTCGCAATATTTTGAAATAAACTACTCAGAAATGAATAGGGATATTGTACCTTTGTGTTCTTAATAATAAACAACAATGCAGAGAAACCATTTAACAATAGAACAACGAAATTTAGCCGTTGCTATGCACCAAAGAGGTGATCTCCAACTGGACATTACTGATATATTAAGAACCACGCAGAGCGTAATTTCACGTGCCCTTTCACGCCTTAGAGAAACAGGTACGATTGCAAGAAGGCCTGGAAGTGGATCTTTTCGCATCACAACACCTCGTGAGCATCAACTTCTGGTAATTAATGTAAGAATGCACCCCTTTACAACTGCTCGACATCTACAGCAAGTGCTCCAAAATTCCACAGGAAATCGAGTCTCCGGTCAAACTGTGAGAAATCGATTGTTTGAGGTAGGACTTATCTCATACCCCCCCCCCCCCTGTAAGAACTGTGGTTCAACGAAGACACCGGGTGGAATGGTCAAGACGTAGGCTTCAAGAAGCGACACTGTGGGATGATATATTGTTTAGGTATCTTACACTGCAATATCCCTATTCATTTCTGAGTAGTTTATTTAATAAACATTTTTCGAATCTACTGTACTTTACAAAACAAATGATTTCTGTCCATATACAACAACATCCAACCAGATTGTGTTTTGTTTTATTTGATAGCAACTAGATTATGTTTTGTTTTATTTGATAGCAACCAGCGGGCGATTCGCTTGTTTTTATTTATCAAAATATATACTGAAGTTTAAGCTGGGGATTGTCAAAAATATATCAATAAGGTGGCTATAATTTTTTGAAAATTCCGTTTACTCCAAAATCGTTAACACAATTAACCTGAACTTTAGATTACGTAAAAGCTTTCAAGCATTGAAATTACATCGTACACATTTTCTCAAATAGTTAAAAAAAATGAATTGAATCTAAAATTCACGAAATTTTCAAGAAAAGCTTTTTTGAACAACGCGTTTATTATGCCTTTTTTAGTGGAAAAGACCTTAAATTGTTCTTTTTTTCAACGAAACCAGCTATTTCACGCACATTAGACTGTAGAATAAAAATACATAACAAGTCAGAAGTTAATGTCACTTCCGGTTACACTAGAAGCACTTCCAGAGGTGGAAGAAACCCGGAACTCTCCGGAACACCCACTTAAAAGATTTGAAAACAAAACCCGGTTCCGGTTCAAAATCACATGACAATCAGCAAAAATAATAGTTAATTTTCCTAAACAACCTGTAACAAAAAATGGGCACAAACTGATTTGCCACTATAATTTGTGTTCCTTATACAGCGTGATTCCAAACGTTTTCTAAAAACTAACCATATATAACTGAGGTTTCCGTGCTCGGGCTTTGGTTTAAATAGGAGTGGCGTCGGAAAATCGGTTGTCGAGTGGAGTTCGGCGTCCGGGGACTGGGCAAAAATTGACCCCCCTCTTTCTGGAATTTTCTGTGTTTTTTCGAGCCGGTTGCTATGTCGCGCGGCGGCCGAAAAGGAACCGCAAAATCGGAAAAAACAAAACTTTCGAAAAACAATTATGGGGAGCCAGGAGAGGGGGCCCTTCAGATTTTTTCGACAACGGAAAGCCGCTTTGCGGGACGGTAGAGGTCGGCGAGGGCTTTTCAGCGATTGTTCGTTTTTGGCCGTCGTCCCTAGTCCCCAAACTTTTTACTCTATAGGGTAATAGCTCGGTCCGTAGATGGGATAGAAGAATGTCAGGCGGCGTTCGCGAGCCGAAGGTCTTATATTAAAAATTCAATTATAGGACAGGGGTAGCTCGGTGGTAAGAGAGTTAGGCTTTGGATGTAATAATCCAAACGCTTCCCGGTTCGAACCAATTCATGTGTCGACATATTGCTAGTCAAGTTGTTCCCGAATTTCTGGTGCCGTTAAAAATGGATTCGCTTGGAAGAGTCATACAATTTTTCGATCAATTCTGAAGATTATAACAATATTATTCTAAATTGAATCTACTAATTATTATTACCTTTGACTTGTAACTTTTTGCTTCCCGGTTGTTTATTTACCACTGAATTTTTAGTTCGATTTTTTTAATCACTCCACCTTTGACAAATTTAAATGATCTCCAATTTGATTGTAGAGCAACCGCAATGATCGCAAGATTAATGATTCGACCGTTTTATAACATTTTGGAGCCATGATTTCAATTGTTTTATTCGAATAAAATTACAGTTCAACATTGTCTCTTTCAAAGTAACTGCCTTGGAAAGCCACACAGCGCTGGAGACAATTCTTCCATTCCTCATAGCACTGCTGGAACTCGGATACTGGAATAGCCTTCAACTGGCCGGTTACAGCCATTTGAATGTTTTCCAGTGTCCCAGAATGACGTCCCTTGAGGTGATTTTTCAGTCTCGAGAAGAGGAAAAGTCAGAAGGCTCAAGTCGGACGAATAAGGAGGCTGAGGAGCCACAGGAATGTTATTACGGGCCAAAAAATCGTTTATTGAACTTGCTGTATGACAAGGCGCATTGTCGTGATGCAACATCCAGTTGTTCTTGATGTTTGGTCTCACACGCATGGCCCTTTTTCGAAGTCTTTCAAGAACCTCTCTGTAAAAGTGTTGATTAACCATTTGGCCTTGAGGCACAAACTCTTTGTGAACCATTCCCTGGCTATCAAAAAAGCCAATCAGCATGCATATGATCTTCTTGCTTTTTTGGCCTTGGAGAGGTTGAAGTGTGCCATTCCATACTCAAACACTCAAGACTCGTCATCAGCAATTACACGTTCCAGACAATGGGAATCATTTTCAATCAGTTCAAAAAAATCAAGGCACCTTTCCCTCCTGATGCGAAAGGTTTTTCGGAACCATTTTTGGGCAAATTATTCTCATCCCTAATTCATTAGCCAAAATCTGATGAACGGTATCAACCAATGATCTGAATGCACAAGATCCTGGACTCTGTTGGCTCTCTTCCTTCTGGAAATGCCTTAAACCACCGAAAAACCTGGGCCTTTGACAAAACACTGTCTCCGTAGGCCTGCCGAAGTTTTGCAAAAGTTCCCGTTGCACTGTGTCCAAGTCTGAAGCAAAACCTGATAGCACACCGTTGCTCGAAATTGATGTCACTCATTTTCAGAACGCACTAGAAAAAACTGTTTCACGAAACAAATCGCTATGGACAACCAAATGACTGGCGAGTTCAAACTCGTACTGAAGGCGTATCACATGTTCACCTGCCGCCCCTTCCACTCCCGCGTCCCCAGTGTTGCCAGATCGAACGCTACGCTACCAGTCTCATTACTTAATTTACAAACCTCGTAGTTATGTGATTTATCTTGCAAACCAATGATATTCTAAGAAACAACGTATGATTTGCCGCAAATTATCCAAATGGTTACACCATTTTGGCCACGACCCAGCCTGAAACCTTTTGGACACTGCGCCCAAAAAAAAAACTCAGGGATATGTTAAGCTGCGTATTCACTTGAGCATTTTTGCGCGCACGAACGGTTTGCGTGCAAAAATGATCATATGAGTACCGGCAAAACAGGCGTGCGCCCAAGGTCTGAGCACGCACGCACACGCTCCATCGGTTGTCGGTCTCGGGGACCACCTCAAAGGAATTTTGCGCGCACGTGTTGCTCAGTTTGGACGAGATTTTTAAATGCGGTTGGTTCATAATTTGTGTGTGTGAAAAATAGCCATTTAATCAAGGAATGGAATAATGAACTAGCATTAAACTTCTTTATTTTAGGACCAATAGCAATAATTAAAAATCCTAAGTCCTGAAATGGCATGCGAACGAAATTATAAAAGTGACCACTGGTTTCTTGTAACTTCATGTCTGATAATAAATTTGATCCATTACACAACTGCCTGCTACGATATAGTTGTGTAATCCACCAACGTTTGGTTTGTTTTTTATTTTTTTTTGTTTTTTTAATACAGCGCATTACAATAAATGCTGTACTTGTAATTGTTGCATTTCTTCGAGACATTTCTCCTCATCAAATCACACACATACAGCAAAAGTTATTAAGCACAACTGGAGCGGATATTTGCGCGTACAAATAAAAATGTAAAAATAATTATGTGTAGATTTTAAAATTTTCGCGAACGAACGTGTGTGCGCGCAAACGTTTGTGCACGCAAAAATGCTCAAGTGAATACGCAGCTTTAGAGACAAGCCTGGTCGTAATCTGGCGAAAGCACGCCGGACCAGCGCGCGCGTTCGCAAACGGCGGCCCTGTAAGAGAGCGGACACACTCTTCGACTTTGACAGCTAATAATTCGGCCGTAACTCAAACGAAGTTTTTTTCCAGGTAGCCAATGGCGGTCGCTAACGATTTCTGGGGACGGTAAGGGAGGCGCGGAAAATTTCGTTCAGTTGTGTCGAACTCGAAAACGACCGCCTTCAGGGCGAAAAACGTCGAAACACCGGGGACAAAAGACGGCGGCCCATTTTGAGGCCGGCGGATGGTGATACTACGTGGCATGGGTCCGCCTCCGAAAAGTGTATCCGCATATTTTGCTTCGTTATTCGACAGAGGTCGTTTCCTGTCTGAAAAACGATTTTGGTGTTTCTTTTTTCGAATAAAGCGAATAATTTCCAAACGAAACGCGGTACAGAAATGCAGCATGAACGGGTTCATGAACGCCCCTGTCCAAAACAGGAAATTGGAATTTTCAAAAATTACCTACATTGCGGCTGTTGTCGAGGCGGCGCTGAAAACGGCCGGCTAATTACATTTACGTGAAAGGTAGGTAGATACAATCCGATTTGAATGAAACAAGCCCATCTAGGTATATCTTCATTCACTGACCGATAGCGAGTTTTTAATTTCATTATATCAGACATGCTCTTTTTTCGATAATTACAATCACTTTTGCGTATTATTGGTCAATACGGCTGGGCAGCAAACTTTTTATACCTTTGTACTTCCTGGCATTCACTCTTATAAAATACAATTGCTCCCCCTTCCTTCTTTTATTCAACTTTTGTCCGTTCCACGTTCCTTTCTCCAAACACTTTTCGTTCTTTGCTCATTTCATTCTTGCTGTATTTATTTTCTCCACCTAATTTTTTTGTTCGATATTTTCTTTTGCCCTTTCCTCCCTTCCTCACCCCCATTTACTCCAATTCCCTCGTTCAACCACTTTCCTATTTGTTTTATTTCTTCATCTTTCTTTTTCGTTTCCAATCCCCATTTCCTCCTATTTGTGTCTTCCCCCACTCCTTCTCCCTTGCTCTTCTTTTCTTTCCACCAAATTCCTTGGCCCCTTGCTCCTCCTTCATTCTAGCCCCCCCCCCCATTCGTCGCCATTTCCCTGTCCCGCAAAGCTAGTTGTAATTATATTATTATTTTGTGACATTTCTGTGACTTTTATATATTCAATTATTAATAAAGTATTTTTACAATACAATATTATGTTTCGTTTTTTAGGCGTTCAGCCAATTCCGTTGCGGCGCCTATTTTCTGCATTCACCCCTGAGTCTATCCTATCTGTAAGTTAGCTAGCAACCTTTTCTTCGTACTCCACTAGGTAAATCAAAACGATGTTTTAATTCAACCCGTATAGGTTCGGAGTTTTTGGTTATTTTTACGGAAAGACTGGAATTGTAGACGGTTCATCTTGCAACACCCCGTGAATTTCAATAGTAATAGATTATAGTACATTAAAACTGTTGATAACATTTTTATAAAGTGCGGTAATATCCGTTTCTATTTATCACGTTTCAATAAGGTCATGAATAAACATTGGTATTTGTTTATTGATAAAGTTTAATTACTACGTTTCATTGCTCCTCGAAGGCATTGGTGGCATAGGGTTTCTAAAAATGGTATTTTTGCTACAAAAACCTTTCCGTTTGGTTGTCCTTGTTGGCATTGTCATGATAGGCAAATATGTTTTAAATTTGGGCATGGAACCGCTTACTCTTGTAAATATTTAACAAACTATTTTTTTATTACTTTAAATATTTAAACCCAATTTACGTGGACTGGCAAACATTAACCCAGAAAAAGCTGTGAATTTGGATTTCATTCAATTAAAATAATGATTATGGGACTTTGGATGCCCTCCCCAACACCCGCCTCTGTACACAACGCATTGAAATTGAAGGGGCATACAAAAACGTCCGTATTTGTTTTGCGGAGTTGCACATTTATTTAATAGGGTATTCAACCACACTTTTCCTGGTGATAACATAATCACATTGCGCAATATGATTCAAATTTATTTAGGGCTAATCATTGTTGCAACATATTGTACATTAATCTGAAAAACTCTTTAGGGGTAAATATGAGTCTCTACATACCTGTACTTAGTTTATTAAAAAAACTTTCTGAATTTTGCCCACGCCAATTCCGGGAACTACTCGCAGTTTCCAATTGTGGTTGAACTTCGACCTTCTGCTCATCCCGGTCTTGGGAATCACATTTATCCATATTTGTAGTGTTCAAAATGCTCCAACAGACCGACGATTGTTAAATCAAACACAATGATCCCGATTTTAATTTTCAAGGTGAATCACAAATATTTAAACTGTCTTCCTTGCTTGGAACTTCGCAAGCAAGTGGCTTGCTCTGCTTTTCTGTGCGCTGTTATGCGAAGCAGGGAAATTACCTGTGCTTCCAATTTGCGTCACGACCGTGTAAAGCCGGCTACAGACTATGCGTGTATTCGCGATGCGTGATTTGCCCTGTTCGTAGTAGTTCATAAATCAAAGCCTACAGACTATGCATGTGTTTACGATTCGTGATGCAAGTTGATTTGGTTCGGCATATTCGTAATAATTCACCGGAGTTTGTGAATGAAGTCTACACACTTGGGCTAATTCACCACCAGTACACAGTTTAATGATGGAAATCGACGACGACTTAGCAATAGCTAGTGCTATTTTTATATCCATGGCGCGCAAAAAGAAGAAACCAAAACCTGAACGAAAACAATGAAGATGGTGGAGTGTATCAGTGTTTAAAAATAGAGACAGGTAATTAATTGTTTGGTTCTCATTCAACGGTTATTCTCTACTAAACCAGAAAAAAAACCTTAGAGGTAGGGGAAGTCGGGGTAAAGTGAAATGGCGGGGCAAAGTGAAAAATGTATTTTGACAGTAACACAGCAAAATATTCGAGAGGCCCGCGCAATATAACCTTCAGAGCAGTGTTTTCGTTGTAATATTGCAAGGTAAGAAATAATGTAAACACTGAGTATGGTAATTTACTTTTTAACACCTATGTCAGCATAGAATAATTGCAGTTATTAGGCAATACATATTGAATTTAGACCAGTCACTGCAGTGGCGACTTGTACTAAAGGGCACAAGGGCACGTGCCCACCCAACCACGAAGATAAACACAGAAAGAAATTCGCATGTAATTCAGTGCATTATTTTAATTTCATTATTTTAACGATGGTATCAAATTTTCCTTCCGCACCACAAGCGCGGCTAACACGCTCAAAACTATTTTCCGGGGAACGCTCTGATTTGTACCTATTTAGAGATGATTCGGTTGCCTATCGGTTATCTTCGCTATACGCGATATACTAGGCGAATGGGGCACCGAGAAGATTGTTCCCCATTTAAAGTCAACGTTTGAATTTCGACCGCAGTGTTTTATGTTTGAATTCAAAGACGAAAGTGACGTTTTTTCAATGATGGAAGTTAGTTGCGTGCAAAATCTTTTAAAAAACCCGCTATCATTTGAGGAAAAACTTTTAATTAAGAAGAAAGGAAGGCCTATTCCTGATATTCAGATAAACTACAGTTCGACAAGTAAAACCCGAACGTACAATCGAAAATTCAACAAGAATATCTATGAAAAATACGATTGGATGTGCGGATGTTCAGTAACAAATAAACTGTTTTGTTTTATGTGCTTAATTTTTAAGAAAGAGGTTAGTGCGTGGAATGAACAAGGGGTGAATGATTTAAAACACATTGCAGAGAGGGCAAAGAAATCTTCCGTCTCTCACATGAATGCGTGCATGGATTTTAGTGTTTTAGGCAAAGTGGACATCCGTGAACAACTAGAAGGTGCTTATTTGCTACATAAAATTAAGTACAACGAAGACGTGGAAATAAATCGTCATATTTTGCGCCGGTTAATTATGTGTATTACATTTTGCGGCGCCTTCGAACTGGCGTTGCGAGGTCACGATGAGACATTAAGGTCAGAAAATCTAGGAATTTATGTAAAGTTAATTAACTTTGCTGTCGAATTAGACGCTGTGCTCGCAATACATATGAAAGGTTCACAAGTGTTTAAATGCGTCTCAAAAACTATTCAGAACGAATTGCTAGATGCAGTGTTGCAAATTTACAAGCAAGAAATATTAAAAGAAATTAAATCTGCAAATTTCATTGCTTTGGAGGCCGATGAAACTACAGACACTTATAATCATCAGCAAATGGTTGTAATTATTCGATACGTGTTTAATGCACAAATTTTTGAACGCTTTTGGTCTTTTTTTAAGCCGGGTAAATATAATGCTGATGTATTAGCAAAAACATTGCTGAATGAATTGCAAACTATTTTATATTCTCCTTCTGGGTCTGATAACAATAAACTAATCGCTCTAAGTTACGATGGGGCGTCCGTAATGAGTGGTAAGACAAATGGTGTCCAAGCCATTATCAAAAGAACATTTCCACATGCACATTATATTCACTGTTACGCGCATCAATTTAATTTAATTATCGAACGAGCGGCACAGTGCAATAAAAATGTAAAAATTTTCTTTGCAAATTTGCAGTCATTTTCAAGCTTTTTTTCTCGATCGCCAAAACGAACGGCAATTCTTGATGAAATAGTCAAACGTAGATTACCACGCGCTGTTCCTACACGGTGGATTTTCAAAAGTCGAACTGTGAACACATTATTTGAACACCAGGATTCTTTCAAAGAATGTTTAGACAAAAT
>JABXWE010030269.1:0-26356 GCA_014611495.1 Limonius californicus
TTGTGTCCCTCGTGAAAAGTTGGGCGAAGTGGTCGTGTTGGGCGATGTGGTACATATCAAAAATTGGGCGAACTGGACATCCGGTTGGGCAATATGGTACTAAAAGACGGGTGGGCGAAGTGGTCGGTGGGCGAAGTGGTATGGACTCTTCCAGAAAAGTATTTTATAAATTGAAGCTATTTTTGTTTTCTGACAGTTCTTCTCTGAAAACTACAATTTAAGTTGACAAATCATTGATGGTTTTGTTGAGATTGAGAGGTTTGCTGCGTGAGACTGTTATGAATATTAAGTCCCCTGAGTGTTGCCCTGGCATGTGACCTTTATTTATCACAGGTGGGTGTACATGTTTAAATATTCGTGTGGTTATAATTTTTTACAGTGGTCGTCAAACTCCGAGACAGACAGCATGATAAGAAGAAGAATAATTTTGTAATAACTTAATATTGCGTGATTGTGAAATTTTTATTGGATTTCTTATTATTTAATTTCCGTTTTCCATTTTAGGTTTATGCCGCAGTCGATTTTGAGGTGAAGATTTTGGCGTCCATTATAGCTCATAATTATTAAAGTATGTAATACAAGCGCTTTTGCGTAATATAATAATAATTCGAAATATACATTTAAAAGTAGTTATATCACAAGTGTGTGATAACTACCAAAGAGTAAACAGAGTGATCTAACCTCAAATCGCGGTAAAAATAAACCACTGATTTCCGAATTAAACTAAGGTTAAGTTAAATATTACGTTAGTGAATGCGGCGATTGGCATAAATAGCTACCTCTGATATACTAACCTAATATTAACTTATATTAATCTTTACCATATTTACGTAACCAAACTCTCCTTGAACGCGATGTAAACCGGGAGATTAATTTTTTTGTTCTGTTTTATGTACTAGAGTGAGGCAAAAATATAGGGTAGTTCACAAAATATACAGCCGTTAGCCAATATCGGCATTTCAAAATACATACAAGTACAGCCCTGTACCTACACTTGCTGGATTACCAAGTCATCGTTGAACTTACTTTTTCCAATTGCTTCTCACATGCCCCACGGTTCAATAAAATCAATAAACAGGCGTTTTCCTTCTGCTCGGTCCATAATCGAGAGTTGATTAGATTAAATTATTAATTAATATAGTTTAAGTCTAAGCCTAGATACTCACATTAGTGCTACACCGTATTTCTACACTAACACGTTTTAATTTTTAAATTTTTGTCGCTGGTGTTTACGTGTTGCAAATTACTAGTTATACTACAAAATAAGCTTGACTTATTTTGATGGATATCAATCAAGGTTAATACTTATAGATAAGTTCTTATCAGTCATGTACATTTTGCCTTCAATTCGGGCACGTCTGTAATGGTTTATTTGCAGAAAAGTTTACTGCAAGAAATACTAGGATTAAAAAGTTAAAATAATGCAGTTATGCCAATCATATCGAAACGGGATTCTTAATTAATTATTATAATTAGTATAGATATCATTTGATATCTTAAAATGACTAATTTAAGTTTAAAATGAGTATTCCATTATATCATAAACATACATTGTTGAGGGTTAATAACAAATATCGATATTAAATTAAAGATATACATATAATAGTGCGTAATGCTTGCAATCAATTTACGTAAACGATAATAAATTACTTCTGAGAACGATCCTCTTGTCGTTAGTTTGGTAGTCTTTTCAATGCGTTTTGTAATAAGATTTTCCTAGAAATTGGCGTGTTAAAAATAGGTTATTTATTTAGAAATGATTTAATATGACAAAAATCTTATCTGTTTGAGCTAAAAACTGTTGGTGATGTCATTAAACAATAAGAAAACGTTGAAATAAAACGACAAAAAGTTTGGTTTCGAAGTCTTTTTCTTTAAACATTTACAATACCGTCTCCCCCCCCCCCGGAACCGCTTTCGCATTACTTCAGGGGAGTGCAGGCATCCCTTACATACTAGTCATTCATGCAACATGCACCCTAAACTTAACTAAGTGAAATATGGTCGCCTCAGGCGGGGTTTGACCCCTCGGCCGATTGAGCCGCGTTTCACTGAGACCTCGACTGATAGCGCCTGTTTGCACTACCCCATCAAGGTTTCCTTGGTTTCGGAGTCTAAAATTACGTGCCTGTAAATGAGAGGCGCCTTTATTCAAGGTTATATTTTAGCGCACCTATAAAACAGAATTTACAAACTAAAAAAAGAATTTTAGATTTTGTTTATTTACTTCTTATAAAAAATACTCGATATACACACCTATATCGAGTATAAAAATAGAGCACACCAAAATTATTAAAAAAATCACAACATAATGGTACATTTTACTTTGGTATACAGGGTGAGTCTAAGTCTAAGAAGAATTACTTTAATATCTAGCTTATATGAAATATTACAAAAATTATATTTGGTCAGATTGTTATAGGCAGTGCCTTCTATGAGTGAACACTAGCAAAAATATTTATGGCTATTCCATTGAAATGAAATAATTTTTACAAGCTGCTTATGAAAATAATTTTTAATAACAAAAATGGAGTTTTTATTATTAATAATTTCTTGGGACGTTGTTCTCTGTAACTCTCAATTTTTTAAAAACAGTTTATATTAAGACTGCTCTTAAAGCATTTAAATAAAGCGTGTAAATTTGCTATGTAAGTTGAAATGAGTGCAGCGTAAAATAAAGCAAAAATACATCCACCTAGCATCATTTGCCGATACTACCTTCCCAGAACTGTTAAATATGGTATATCGCATTTACAAGTTAATTTGCGACAACTGTTATCTAATGCCGTCATTGGAATGTTAATTTACTTGGTTTAAGTTAATTAGCGAACTAGAGAATAAAATGCCATCTAATGTTAAGGCTAAAAGTTTTAATTAAAAAAAAAAGTGATTTTAACTTCGTTGGAACAGCCAAAGCTTTTTCTGATAGTACCTGTACATAGCGGGCACTGCCTATTACAACCTGCCCAAACATAATTTTTCTAATATTTCGAATAACCGAAATATCAAGCTGATGCGTCTCAGCAGACTCACCTTTTCGAATAACCGAGATATCAAGCTGATGCGTCTCAGCAGACTCACCTTGTATATGATTCTCAATTATTATTTATTTATCGCCTTAACTTTACACACCACAAAATTATTAATAAGATCTCTCGCGATCTTTCTGTTGTAGTACTCAACGTCATTCAGAATCAACGGCTACACAGCAGACTGACGCCATCTATTATCAAGTAGCACAATATATTAATTTGTTCTCCAGGTTTCCGGATATTTCCACCATATTCGGGAGGATGGTAGATGCCACTAGAATAATCTGGAAAATTTATTTTCCTTTACATGAACAGCGAACCGCGACGAGAATAGTCATCATTTCAAAATTGTGTGTTGTACTGCTGCTGTGTGTTGAGTGCAATAAATCGATAACAAATATTTAAGGTTAAGTACGAGCTTTCCTCGTTTATTTAAAGACCAAATATTTTTTAAAATGGTAATTCCAACTTTCCGCGTCTGGCAGTTACAAGAATACAAAGAAAAATAGATTGTACAGCGCTGATTATCTCAAATATGGTTTATCCGTTATTTCCCAGAAAACCCAGTGCGTACTTTGTCGAGAAGTGTTGTCAGACGAAAGTATGAAGCCATCAGCAGTTGCGGCACTTAAATACCAAACATCCAGATATAATAGAAGCCTGTAGAAATCCTTGAAAAAAAGATAAACTCTTTCCACAACGTGCAAGCCACTTTTGCATCAGCAACTACTGCTATTGAAAAAGCACTACTATCAAGTTATCCAGTTGCATTTCGCATTGCTAAAACCAGTAAGCCACATATAATTGCTGAAGATCTGATTTTACCAGCAGCTGTTGAAATGGTGCAAATAATACGTAGTGAAAAAAAGACTGACAAGCTGAAAGCAATACCCCTCTCTAATAGTACTATCGCAACAAGAATAAGTGGTATGGCAGAAGATATTCAAACATAAGTTGTTGAAAATATTAAGAAGTGCACATACTTCTCATTACAAATGAACAAATCTACGGATATTTTTAACTGTGCCTAATTTATAGCGTTTGTAAGATACAATACTGGACACGGTATGACAGAAAATATTTTATTTTGTACTCCATGAGAGATCAATACCACGGAACATGTTTATTCGACACTTTCATGCAAAGTACTAATAACTACGAGATTGCCTGGTCAAAATGGATTGCTATATGCAACGATAGCGCGAAGGCTATGACAGGACATCGATCTGGTCTTATTGCCTGATTAAAAGAAATAATTGCAAATGCTACAGGGTTACACTGTTTTTTTACATCGAGAAGCCATTGCATTAAAATCTTTACCTTATGAAGTGTATTGCGTTTTGAAACAGGTCATTAAAGTGGTAAATTTCATCAAAAAAATGAATTGCAGACTCGTAGTTTTCAAAAAATTTGTAGAAAATCTTCTTAATAACACGGAAGTAAAATGGCTAAGAAGACTTCAACTGCAAAGAAGAAGTTTGATTCATTCCAGTGTGTTCAAGAACTCATGGAATACTTAGTTAAGGATGCTAATATGATAAATTCTGAGCAGGTGTTTGCATTTCCGTAAAGAAATTCAAAACAATTATGGCAATCATAGATGGATACTAAATCCGTTTTTCGACATTTCCGAACAAGCCGAAACTTTAACATACATGAAAGAAAAACTTATTGAAATATCATGTGATGGAATACTGAAACTAGAATTCTTTTCCCAGAGCGTAAATCAATATTGACCAAAAGAATGCAAAAATACCCCGAACTTGCGGGCAAAGCTATAAAGTGTTTGGTGCCATTTGCTACATCATATTTGTGCGAATTAAATTTCTTGTCTATAACTGCGATCAAAACAAAAGTAAGAAATCGCATCGAACTTACAAATGATATTATTGTGTGTATGTGAGTGTATATCGAATACAGAGCCCAGATTTGGAAAGCTAGGAACCTCTATGGGGCAGTGCTAATACGCGCTGTCGATCGAGGTCACAGTGAAATGCGGTTCAATCGGCCGCGGGATCAAGCCCCTGCTGGGGCGACAGTATTTCACTTAAGTTAAATTTAGGGTGCATATTGTATGAATTGCTAGGAAGCAAGGGACGCCCGCAACCCCCTGAAGTAATACGAAAGCGGATTCGGGGGGGGGGGGCGGTAGTGTGAATGTCAAAAAAGATCTGAAAAGTTTTTGAGAAACAGACACATACATAGCTTACTGTTTTTCCTTTGCAACTTGTTTTTGTATTTACATTTGTTAATGTTTTGGTTCCTGCAGTTATTGAAAATTTCAATATTTTAAGTTTGATTTATTTTTATTTACTTTGTAAAAGGCAGAAACAAATGTTTTGAAAAGGCATTTTGTTTTATTTTAGTAACAACTGATGTAGCGTATTTATAATATTACTTTCTACTGATAGTATTGATAAATCGGTAAGATGTTCTTCGAACATTTTTGATAGCAAATACTTTTTTCTTAATTTTATCTTTGAAAAACGGAAACTGGTTACGGTTGTGGAGTTTACTGTTCATTTTCTATTGCCTTAATGTTTTTTTAATCATGCAATCTAGGTATTACCCTTATACCTTATGAATGAGAGCAATGTATAAAAAATTACTATATTTATCATTAAAGTTGGGCAGATATGCTGTAAAGATAAGGCATATATGCACTAAAACATGCTGCAAAAAACTGCCAATATATGCACGAAATATACAGTAACCTACTGCTATATGCAATAATATATGCTCCAAAAAAATAATATGCACGATATTTATGCAGTGAAATTTTTTTTGTTTACATAAGTATTTCGGTACAAACTAACATGCTAAATAAATCATTAAACAACATTGGTTAAAGTCATATATTAATATTATACAATAAATTACTCAATAAAAAAAGAAATAAAATATTACAATGTATTACAGTAAGTTATCATATGCTTTTCAATAGTATATACCAGCAACGAATGCCTTTTATCCTCCAACAAATTCTTATACGCTGAAAATGATCTCTCTAGGTACATCGCAAGAAGTCAGGGGACAATATTTAAATAAATGTGATAATTCTGAATAAATCTTATCCTCATTAAAGTTATCCACGGTTTCCGTTTCTCCATTTAAAACCCTGTTAATAAATTTTAACACTTCCAGGCCCTTATTTTTAGTAAATAGTACATTGATTTTTGTGCTAATTTTATTCCCTACTTCATTTTTATTTTTTTGTAAATCGTTCTGAAATTTTTCTACAATGCCTGTGGATTCGGAAAGGTACAAATTCTGAGTTTCAAGTTTTTGAATAATAGCTGGAATATCAGCAAAATGAGATTTAACATAATTTATTTGCACAGTTACTTTTTTGTTATTAAAAATTTGTTGGCAATCCACAATTGATTGGACACCTTCAGGGTCAAAGGTATTCACGACATTTTTAATATCCGAGTAATTTTTAACATAGAATAATGCAGCTTCAATCCATATTCCCCATCTTGTCAGAACAGGTTGGGCAGGTAGCGGGACATCCGGTAGCATTTCTTTATAAATCTGAATCCTAGTTGGCGCTTTCAAAAATACCTTTTTGGTGGTAGAAATTAATTCATTTATTAATGGAAATTCTATTCTGATAGCTTCAGCCACTCTGTTTATTCCGTGGGCTAACATATCGCATGAATGAGGTGCGGAAAAAAGTTTTCAAATTTTGTCCAGCTGCTCCATCAGTAACCATATACAAAATTTTTTCAGAAGGTATTTTATTTGGTAAAAATAAAAATGGAAGAGTTTCGTTTATAAATCTTGTTATTTTTAAATGATTGGTTATACCTAATTCCTCTACGGCAAACAAATAACTGGGCGAAGGTTTGCCATATAATATTCCGACTACGAAATTTGTTATGTATCTTCCACATGCATCAGTAGTTTTGTCTACGCTAAACCATATATAATTATTTACAACTTTTTCTCTTATATTGTTAATGTAGCGATCGTATAATTCTCCTAGACACAATTTTCTTCTTGGTAAATTTTTCAAAAAAGTTTCGGAATTCTGGGACTTCGAAGTTGTAGAAAGGAATATTACATTTTACCATCATGCTGCACAACTCTTTATTGAATGTATTACAATTCTCGGTCTGATTTACGCAATTCGTTAATACCTGCTGACCAGGTCCTGCTTCGTTTGCTGATAGTTTATGCGGTCCCGTATTCATGTGCTGGACAAATTGAAATTTCTTGGTCGCCAGTACCTTTTTTAAATAAAAATGTTATTGGTAAATTCAAAATTCAAAGTATGATGTATTGCGCAACCGGAAAAAATATGCAATCATTTTTTGCTGAATCACAATTCCATTGTACTTTTACAATAATGATAGATTTAAATAATTAACTTCTAAAATTGTTTCACATGTCTTTTCTTTTGAAATTTTCAGAGAGTAATGTTAAAAAATTACAACAAACTTGAATAAAATTCCCACATAACCAAAGTTACCCAAAAGGTAACTAAAAGTTAACCTCTCAAAAATAGAAGGTCACCAATAGTTAATCAAAAGATATCCTGTAGGTTAACTATGTCACAAATTAGTTAACCATACGGCAACCCTAAGGCATCCATAAAGTCGGTAAAAAGTTAACCATAAAAGATGCCAAAAGCTAACCTTGAAAGTCATCTTTTGGTTAACCATAAAAGATGTTCAATGGCTAACCTCGAAAGTCATATTTTGGTTAACCTTAGAAGATGTCCAAAAGTTAACCTTGAAAATCATCTTTTGGTTAACAATAAAAGATGTCCAAAAATTAACCTTGAAAATCATAATTTGGGCACCTCCTCGACATACCCAAAAATAATGTCCATTGTAGCATCTCAAGAAGGTACAATTTCTTTCAGAATGTGTAAATAAAAAATGCGTGTACAAAAAATTGTTTCATCATAAAACTATTTTAAATACAATAAATTATTAACATATCATATACCAGAATTTTTACAAAGATTTCTTGAGTTTTTCTGCAGACTTCCGGACCCAAACTTTAGTGGTGGACAAAATGTCCACTTCCGTGGCACCCGGTATAATCGTTCGTACTGCAACTGTAAATAAACAATAATTTGTTAACAAAACTTATCTGTTCGACTTATATGTATATATATAATTTTTCCAACTTCTAGTATTAACCCAATAACCCAATTTACCCTTATAGGTATTTGTGGTAATAACCATTTCGAGTTTTCAAACGTGGTTATGTTGTGTAATATATGTTTCTTTAAATAAATCCCCCCCTCCTAAATTGTGTAAAACAAAATATCATGAAACTAAACTAGGTGGTTACATTATAGCAAAAGAATTTTATCCAACAGATACAGACTGGTGTTACATTGATCCTAATGGACTCAAAAATGTTAATTATATTTATTCCGCTATGATAAACGATAACTATTTATTAAATTTCTTTGATTTGATACAAATATGGTAAAAATTATTAAGAGAAATAACCTAAAGAGAGGCTTCAAACAACCCCATGAACTTTCTCACAGAGAAATATTTAATAGATTACCTGATTTTATAACGTTTTAGAAAAATTTACGTCTTAACTTAAATTTAAAAAATGAGATAAATTATGTTATCAAATAATTCCTAGATTATGAAGTGCGAAAATGCATAAATTACGTCAAATATAAAAAGAGTTACGAGATATTCAGTGTAAATGTAATTAAATTATAAGAGGTTATAATAACGAAAGTATAACATACCAATGACTATTCGATTTATATTCAATCCCTGCAGTTTGAGTTTCTGATGGGCACCGGATCCAGCGTAACCCATTACTGACCGTATCTGTCACCATAATGGACCGTATTCTTCTCGTTGCATGTCCAACGCTAGTACCACCGACAGCTGATAAATGCTTAACCTAAAAAATAAAAAATGAGTTAGCAGCTCTTGTCACATCCTAATATTCAATTAAAACGTAATAGCATAAAATAAACACTTTGTACCAAAGCGTTGGCTTGTTGCCAACGAGTTTCACAGAGACAGTGCCATCACTGGTACTAAGAATATCAGTTTTGGTTTGCCTAATAAGTCTGTACTTATTTCCTTTAGAATACTTGTGGTACATCTGCAATTCATCGATTGAAAAACGGTAAACCTTAGTCAAAAATGAAAAAATATAAACTTACCTTAATAATTACATAATATGATGCACACACTAAACATGCGAATACTAACTGAAAATCGAAATGCTACTTCTCGGAAGGAACGATTACATAATAGCCATACTTTGATCCCCGAGAGATACTGCGCCTGCCTTACGGCCTTACGATGCAAAAAATAATTCATGTTTTGCAACGGTCCACGTTTATTATTTATCCGAATGTTAAGTTTTCTAAGAAAAACCCCTAATACCCACTAAATAAGAATAATAGAATGTTTTAATCCAACTACTTATCCCTTTCATAATACTTTAAGTAAATTCGTTTCTGCTGGAAATTTTAAAGACAAGTACGTAAGTGTACCTATGACTAATCACCTTTTACGTAAGAAAAGTTTATCACAATAGTTGCCTTAATGGTAGTTCAGAAGAATGTCATTTTACTAGTAAAATGTAACCGCATATTTTTGCAAACGAAGACCACGTGCGTTAGTCAACACGTCTGTTTTTCTGGTCCGTCAGTTCTTCTTATTCTGTCCTACTTACTGTTCAGTGAATCCTGGATAGAGTGCGAAGAGGAGACAGTGGTGTTTATACACTAAGCTGGGGTGTGACATCCACTACACAAGCATATAATTCAAAAATTTGTACAATAACAAAATGTTTGATTAATAACCTTAAATACGACCTAACAGTAATATACTTATTAAAATAGTTTGATATAATACAATGACGATTAGAATTATAGATCATTTTAAACAATATGGTGCTCCATGTTTACCGAATACTTGTATGGACAAATTTCATGGAAACCATATTATTATTCAAATACCATAACATCAGCTAACGATTTAAAAAATATCGTATCCGCTATATTTTCTCAATTAACTTTACTTCAGATGTGAAAATTTCCGTGGATTAACTGTTAGATGACCTCAAGGGAAACTGGAGAGTTGTCCAAAGTTAGTGAAGGAAAATGTTAAAGAAATATCAAAAATTATCTTACGAGTTACCTTCAATAAACAAGTAATATGATTTACTGTATTTTGGGCTAATAAATAACGTTTTTGTTACTGTATTTGTTACTCATTTTAGTAAGAAATTACATCATTCAAAAAATAGGAAATATACAATAATTACATTACATTTAAGTTCAAGTTGTCAATATTTTTTCTACTAATTACAACATTGAAGTAGATATTCGGTCAATAGCTAAATTGACTTCAGTAATTTAAAACCCAGTTGCAATATAGTTATTCACAACAGCGTGTGCAACTATTATCAACTAAATATAATGATTATTTTTTCGCAAGCATTTGTCATCGTTACATTGACTTGTAAAACCTGTTACTGAGCATGTAACTGAAAATTAACTACTATAGGTCGCTTTAAAGATACGTAGCTATAAGGTGCACTTTGACAGTTAGTTAAAAGTTAACCTTTTTGGTTGCGATAAAGTTAACTATTTAGAATAACTATTTCTCAACTTTAAGTTGAACGTAACGGATACTGTAGTTTTGTAACCGCTGCGGATGCACAAAGGATGCCTATAAGTTACTCCGGGTAGGTCATCGTTCCAGGTTAAGAAATGATCAGGTTTTGGACAGTTAAGGTTAACTTTAGTTATGTGGGTTATGTTGCTAGAAACATTCGTGAACTAGATATATCTCTATGCGTGTATTAAGTTTTACGCTAACCTGCTTGGAGCAAATTTTGCAGAATACAATGTCTCCGTCAAACGTGGTAATTCAGGTAAAACCGATGATTCACCGAACGCTTAACACCATCATTATATCGAAAAATAGTTTTCTTAATATTTTTACCTGCCTGCAAGGTGGGACTATGAAAATAAGATACAAAAATACCCAGTTTTATATGAATTACCTGTTAAAGATAAAAGGTTTTGAGTTTAGGATAATTCTACAGAAAAATAATATTTACCAATTTAAAAATAAATTTTTTTCTTGTAATAATCATGCGATACATGCATTTTTACGCCCTTACCATCTAAAATATGCACTAACATATGACATATGCTGTAATCTTGTAATATATGCAATATATGCAAAATAAAATTTAGCTTTTCTAACTCTAAATATTGCAAAACATGTAATTACAAGAAATCAGCTTGTTATGCTTGATAGGAATAAACAGGCAAATATGCAATTTCCCAGCTTTATTTATCATCTTAGCGTCTTTTGATCAAGCGACTTTCTGCGAACACAACCTGCACACCAGCACGGGACCACCATGCTAAGAGCTTTTTTAAAAGTCACTCCTTGTATTTGTTCAAATTTTATGCAGTCATGGTTTCTGTTAATACAATATATTATTGTTTACTGATCAAACAAGCCTTATCTAAAAGAAACCGCGTAATCTATAAAAGGGAATAATAAATACACTTAAGTATAAATAGCAACGGGGGCACCTGAAAAACCGTTATCTTAACTTTAAATTATCAATAGTAGCTTTGATAAATCAATATTTATTGCCTACATTTGCTAATTGTACAACGTTTCAAAATAAAAGTTGAATTCTAAAGAATTCAAGTTTTCATGATAGTAGATTGTCCAAATAGAAGAAGAAATTACTGGAATGTGCAAGGCTTATTTGATTTGACTCATTTCTGCATTATCTTGAAGAGTTTACACTGCGTTCAAAAGAGATAATTTGATAAGTCTAGAAGTGTTTACATAATATGTTCGTTTGAATAACAAAATCGGAGGTGCTTTCGTGAGTGACGATCATAAGGAAATTTACAGACTTGCAGATATAAGTTCAAATTATTTTGCAGAACTATACGCAATTAAAAAAGCCTTGCAGTATACTCTCAATGATAACAGTGATAACCATATTATCCTATCAGATTCCCTAAGTTCCTTGAAGTCTCTGCAACAAGTATATAACAGCGATTCTCTAGTCTTGGAAATACTGCACTTACTCTATCAAAGCAAGTTAAAGAACAAAAAAATTGTCTTCCTGTGGATCCCAGCTCACATCGGTATCAAAGGAAACAGTAGTGCCGACGAATATGCTAAAGAAGCTACAACAATGGAAAACATTTATGAAGAAAGAGTCACTGCAGAAGACCAAAAAAAAAAAATTTTTCCAAAGAAAACTACAAACCCGATGGAATGAAAAGTGGAACAGTCTAGAACATAATAAACTGAAAGAAATAAAACATAGTACTGAAGAATGGAAGAATCCGGCTGGGAACCTCTCGAGATTGGAAGAAGTTGTCCTGACTCGACTTCGAGTGGGACACAGCAAATTGACGCATGGATTCCTGATACAGAAACTACGACAGCCTATACGTGAAAAATGCCACTGCAAACTAACAGTACCACACATTATATGTGAGTGCCCAACATACACTTTACAAAGATTACAGTGTAACGTGAAACAAACCTCCCAGGAAGCGCTAGCGAATAATAAGGACTCTATACAAAGTATTATCAATTTTCTTAGAAGTACCAAACTAATTAAAGAACTGTAACATTACATAAAATTACTGTAACATTATTGTAATCTGCCTAGAATGCGTGCCAATAACCTATGCAGTTGAGGCACATGTAATACCAAAATAAAAAAAAAATAATAATAATAATATGTCAGTGTGTCTGCAATAGTTTCATCAACAATTTTTGCAAGGACTTATAGGTAGCTAACCGTTCTAACAACGGGTTCTTCGCGTTTCATGGTATCCTATTCGTGTTTACAGTGTCTAGTAATAATTAAACGTAGATTTGTCTCTTTAATTATTTACTTAAGGGAGTAATTCCTATATACGTGCGCTTCTGTAAATAGAATTTTTCTTGCCTAACATTGCAGAAAACAGAAATGTAATAAAATCTACTATTCCATTGAGCTTGTATGCTAATGGTGTCATTTCTTCGGGCTTATACTGCGTTCTCGTAGAATTGATTGATGCTGACGTTTCGCTAACTGTTACAGGTAGCAATATGAAATCGCTTTGAGAAATGCTACTTGCAACCGGTAACGGTTATACGACGACACGGTCTAAGTCAGAGGAGGAATTCCGTCCCTGCATAAATGCATAATAATAAAATTGTTTGGGGCTGCTGTCTTATTTGAACTCTCAGTTCATACAGTTGTTATGTAGCTGTCACTATTCTCTTACCGTGGAAGCTGTATGAAAAATAATTATATAGCTATTCCTTGAATTGTACCTCTGTTTTTTATTAAACTATCACTAACACTATCTATATTTTCTACTACTTTCTCGTTGCCGATTTCTGTAAACTCTGCGTCCTCACTAGGATCTTTGAAAGACAAAATCCTTGCAAACAGTCACATTTTTTTCTTACTTACCAATTTATTCCTAACGCTTTTTTATTCTTTCGGGTTTAAGGCTGGTGGGTTGTATTATTCAATTGTTGCATTTGTCCGGGTCTCTCTCCAGGTCGTGTTATTTGTCGTATCTCTTCCCACTTAATTCCTCTCCTTTCGATTGCATTTCTCAGCTCTTCTGTCCATGTTCTTGGTGTCTTTCTTTACCTACATTGTTGTTTATTTCTTCACTTATCCGCATTATACGACTCAAACACCCCCTACATCCTTCTCTTATTATGTCAATGTATTTTACCTTACCATTTTTCTGTGTATGTTATATTTCTAACTCTACCTACCTATCCACAATCGTTTTGTTTCGTATTTTGCTCAGGAATTTTAATTCCGTACTGTTTATAACGATTCGTTGGTTTGCCATTGTTGTCCATGATACGATATTATTGGAACCATTACTTCTTTGTATATTTGTAGTTTGTACTCTAGTTTCTGCTGGCATTTCTTTTATTTTACGAAAATATGTTTTGATGTCTTCCTGCGCTCCCTTCTTTGTTTCGATTCCTCATGTAATCTTCCATCGTGTGTTATTATCATGCGTAGATATTTAACCAATTTACTTATTCCAGCTTTTCTTCTTACAATTCTATTGTGTGCTTCGTATCTTGGAATCACATTTCCTCAAACCTACTCTCTATTGCCAGACCTCCGAGAAATCCTCAACAAAGTTCGCAACCGTTCCAACTTGCTCCGTCGTATTCAAGGATGGTTTCAAGATTGCAATTCTCGCACCCTCCACCCTACTTACAACACTTTCATCCGCACAGTAATCGAATACCGTGCCCCTATCTACGGCTTCCTCCCCCCTCGTGGCCTAGAACAAATCCACCAATGCGACTTCGAATTTTCCGGTTAGACTTCCGATGCCCCAGCATACTAATCGACCCTCCGAATTTCTCCCAGACGCCACAACCAAATCCCTAGAAAACCCCGCAGGAAACTGAAGTACCCCCCGACAGCCCTCTTATCCAGTCTGAATCCAAATCCCCCAGACGACCTCTTCAACCTTGTTGAAAACACACCCCTCACAATGCGATGGGCATTGTTAAAACTCACAGCCAATACTCCACCACCTCTTATTAATTTACAGATACCATCCCAAAGCAGGAACCAAAGAAGCAAAAATCTAAATCACACGCCCAGAAGCAAAACCAAGAACCAACAAGAAGCAAGGATGAAAGCCCAGGGTTGAAGAGGACCAAATCCTACAACGGCCTACCCACACAGGAAATAATTAATTATTAATGTAAATGAATTGTAATATCTAAATTATTTGAATAAACGTATTTCTTTTGTATGGTAACGGTAACTGAATAGAATTTATTAAAAATAAAAGAGGCAAAAACAAACTATTCATTGAAAGCTATTTGTTTATTAAAGACAAAGTTGTTGATAACAAAGTTTGTTGGAAGTGTGAAGTTTCTAAAAAATAGTGTAAAAATTAAAGTGTTCCGCTCGGATGATAACAATCAATGACAATGCAACAAAAATAAATCATGTGCACATGTACATAGCTGAAGCTGCAAGTGTAGGTGCTGCTAGAGTATATTATACCGTCAAAGAAAATGCAAAATCTACTAGAAACACGCCACAGATTCTCCTATCTACTGCATCAGAAAATATTGTTCAACCAGTAGCAGCAAGATTGCCTGCAGTATGTTCCATTAAAAGATCCATTAGAAAATATTCGAACAATTGAAAATTTGGGTCCAGCAATTTCAAACCGTCAGTAAAACATTTAATTTCCACAGGTCACTGCAAATAAAGAAGACTTCTTATTATATGATAAAGGGCAAGTGGAAGCTCGACTCATTATTTTTTCTACAAGAAGGTATTTACGTCTGCTGGAATCATCCGTAAATTGGTATGCTGATGGAACCTTCAAACCTACTCCACTTCTTTTTGGATAATTGTATACTATATATTGCTTATAAGATAATAATGTTGTGCCACTAATACCGTATAAGCGCTACTACGAAATAAAACCAACGAAATTTATTCTTAACTGTCCACAAACAAAGCTGACCGATTTTGACCGGGCGGTAATTAATGTCGTGCATGATGTATATCCCGAAACAAGACACACGGGCTGTTTTTTCATTTTTGCCAGGCAATTTTCCGACATATTCAATCAAATGGTACGAAAAACAGATACGAAATAGATGCCGACTTTGCACTAAAAATGAAAATACTTCCTGCGTTAGCCTTTGTACCTGAAGAACATGTAATTCAATATTTTGATGCTTTGTGTGACGAAAATGTGTACCCTGAAGAAGCACAACCCATAATTGATTATTTTGAGGGCAGGTGGATGGGTCGCCTAAATCGAAGATGTCGGCGTCCACCTGGATTTCCTTTAAGTATGTGGAATCGTTACGAAGGTACTTTTCAGGATGAACCAAAAACTAACAACAGCGTCGAAGGTTGGCACACAGATCGCCTTAAGATGTTAATGTTGGCGTTGCTTGCAGTTCCCCAGAGTTGTATGCCGTAACTCCATGTTGGCTTTACGATGGTTTTATTCAACAGAATTTAATTTTCAGTGGACAGTTAAGATATTCGGCCTAAGAGCCACTACATTTTTTTAACTATAAGGCCCAGCTGCTTCCTTTTCATGAAGATATGCTTCCTCCAGGTCAGGCGTCTGTGTAACTAAAGTCCCAAATACTGTGCGTGTTCGTTTTACGGTACTGGTCTACCGTTGAGCAGAATTGGAGGGCAGGTACCTCTACTTAGAGTAAAGGTCACTTGCAATGACTTTCCTTCGTTAACCTTTATGCGCCATTTGTTGAACCAGTTCTTTCTGGAGATGGTGACTTGCCATGTGAGGTGATAGTAGTGGAAGATAGTAGTGCAGTGTGATCTGCAAATGTGGCTCCCATAGTGGTAGGAAGGTAGGAGGTAGGAAGATCAGCTGTAAAAAGCAGGTACAATATCGGGACCAGCACACTGCCCTGGGGCACACCCGCGTGTATAGGGAATAGGGGCGTGCAACTATCTCAGTATTTGACGAGAAAGTGAGTTAGGTAATTCTTGAGAATTTCGTAATAGTCTGAAGGTAGCGTTCTTTTGATTTTGAACAAGAGCCCTTGATGCCACACCTTGTCAAAGGCACGTCTATAAAGATGGCCGAGTAGTAACGTTTGTCATTAAAGTCCTTTGTAATTTTATCAACTACACGATGAACTTGCTCAACGGTAGCGTGATTTTTCCGAAAACCAAACTGGTGATCCGGTGTGAGATTATTATCTGAGATGATAGGTGGTAGTTTCCTTAAGAGCATTTTTTCTAAATCTTTGGACAAGAGCAGCAAAAGACTAATATAAGAAGACAGGTCCCTAGGCGATTTGCCAGGTTTTGGTATTAAGATTACTTCAGCAACTTTCCATTGTTCTGGAAAGTTTCTTAGTCGCAGTACTGCATTGAAAAGGTAGGTGATAAACATAAACCCCTTTTCCGGTAGTTCTCTCAACACTGTTGCCGTAATTAGGTCCTGCCGGGTAATTTTCTTGGGTTTAGTTCTGTCGTAAGAGTAGTCCGGACTTGAGTAGGTTTGAGTTTCGGAATGGCAGGTCACAGTTGAAACGGTGCTTCTAGGTAGTATTGGATTTCTTTAGTTTATAATAGATATATTTGTTCTCGAAATACCAATTAAATACTTCTTCCATTATGTAGAAGGAAAACCTTTTAAGATTAAGTTAAATGTAATCTTTAAGCCTTCCATGAAATTTCACCATTTATTTGCCTACCTTTTTATGTAAAGGATTGTTCAGGTAGATCCCGAAAACCCAAATGTTCAAACCGTACAAACAGCAGTTCTCTTCGATACTCCACAGCGGTAACTTGCATAGTACTCGCTGTGTCAAATAAACATATTTTATTAATACACGCCTGTGTTAATTATTTATCATCAAAAAGATTACCAATGGGGTTGAATCATATATCAAACTCACAACAGTCATAATTAGGTAAAAATGATAAATATTAGGAAATTATTTCAATGGGTTTGAATTTTAGATTGATACCATGATCGGTACCTACACCATAAAGGACAAGGTGGTATTAGGATTTATATTAATCAGTATGTTAGCGTATGGGGTGGCCATTACTGCGTTGTACAACATTCTGGGCTACATGAACTTTGTCAGAAAATAATTGGAATAGAGATAACAAGTAATAAGAATCTCTTGACTGAAGGTCAAATACAAATAAAGAAAGCTATTCAAATGACAGTGAATCAGTAAATACATCCAAAACGACACCAGAAGGTGAGACCAGCATCAGCAGAAATGTAAGTATTATGAATTATAAGTAGTACTAAGAGATGCGGTTCACACAAGATGTGCATAAATGTTATCAGAAACTTTGTGATATAAAAATAGTTATTCAACATCGGTTGTTCCAATGGTTATAATTAGCACTTCTCTTATAACTCCTATTAATACAAAATTTTGAATTTGCGTTGGTATCGTAACCTGCACCATCCTGCACCTGCATCCAGACAAAATCATCTGCTAAATTTCTGGAATGTAGCTTTACAATGTTTGTAATGCTTCCCGGTGCCTTGGGGTAGCTCAGAGCCAGAATCCTTATTTACGGACTAAAGAAACGAAATAAACTTTCCAATGGTAGTGGATTAAACAATTTATTAATTATATTTGCATGAGTTAATGACATACAGATATACACACACACCATATATAATATACGTATTTATTACTGAAAAGGATTAATATGAATTATTTACAATTAAATAAATGAAACTTCAACTTTAACATAAGTGTATGAATTATGTACAATTAAATAAATGAAACTTTAATTTTAACATAATTTGCTTATCAAATTTAATATCTTAGTTATCTATACAACAGGCTGAAAATAATGTAACTATTAACAGGTCAAAACACTTCATACAGGAATTATTAGTACCATTACATTAAATCAAATAACGGAGTTTATTAGCCCCGCGTGGTAGGCAACCCAAATTGCATATACACCAGATCTAGGGGAAAAGTAAAAATTGATACTAGCACGTGAACAAAAATAGGTTAGTTTGGCACGCGGTATTTACTGTAAGAAATTAATTAGCGGTTTTCGTATAATCGAAAGTTATAAGTGCTGTCAACTGCTGTGGATTCCATGCGGCCGGGACTCTCTCGCTAGCGACTTGCTGCCTCTAAAATCTTGGTGTTTGGAGTGGATAAATTCAACTTACGGATTATAACCTGGAGGTTTCCGGTTACGTTCTCCTGCAGGTCCCTTGACTGGACAACAAGTTAGTGCAATTAGGTAAGCGTATTTTACCTAATACACTCCCTTAGTTAATCTTCCGATCTCTGTAATAAAGTAGGCAAAGATGGGGTTTAACGTAAAAATTTTGGGGAGCGTGGGAAACGGTTATTAAAATGATTCTTTTACAGCGGAAGGCTAAAGAAACCTCTGCGTATAAATTCGCTAGCTCGGTTGGAAAGGGGAAAACGACCCCTAAACGACTGAGAAACGAATTATACCTATAATAATATTCTCTGAAATTTAAGTGTGTAATACAAATAGGGAAAATGACCCAAATTCCTATTTCACACAAAATTTTTCAACTGGTCTTATATACAGCGTAAGTTCACACGGAGACGACCCAAAGTGAATTAAGCTCCGTATATATTCCCACGACTTCGCTGAACACAATTCGTAGCTCGATTAAGAAAAAGGGCAATACGACCCCTAAGCCAACGAGCCAACGAATGTTACACGAGCGGGCTTGACTTTGAAAATAAACTGGAGTTAACTAGGATTAATAAAATCGTTACTTTAACTGGAAAAGGGTATTTTAACTGGACTGGATTTCGGGTAACAGGTAATTTAAACGGTGTCGGATTGAATCTTGGTTGAAGCTCTTCCTCGATTCGATCTTGGACTCAAGTTGTTCGTTTTGGGAGCTGGTGTTCGTATTTATACCTTCCATTCCCAGCCTAAATGTTGTTAATAATTTTATGTTGGTGGGGAGACCTATTGACGGTAAAACAGGATGGGAGACGTGTACTAATCCTGAATGCCAGCGACACTCGCGCCTTTTCACGGCACTACGCGGTCACACAATTTCATTTAAAAATTATTTACACCGCGCACTGAACACTTCGTTACATGTTATGTTCATTTAAATTGTGTCACTCTGCCTGGATTAGAGTCGTACTTTAATTGCCGTTTCATAGGAATTAAACTTCTATTTTAATTTCCATTTTTATGTTGATAACAATTTTCGCTATTTTGATTTTAAAGATTGATTTATGACAAGGCCAATTTCGAATTTCCCTTTGTAGGCTAGATTTGCCGTTCAAAAACAAGTCTTGGAATTCTGTGTTGACCCTCGGAAGACGCACGTGTCAATTTTATTCTAGAATTGTGTCGTAATATGTTGCAATATTTTGGGGGAAATGCAGGTTTGCGTCGTGTTAGTTCTCCAGTCAATTTTACATCTCCGATGACTCCGGTCGCCCGTACGGGGACCGTAGCGAAAGTCAGCCTTCCTGCTTCGTTGACTCCGAACTCCCCAAATTCCTTCTACGGGGGGCCGTAAATAAGTCGGGTGCTGCAGGGGGGGCTTGGGATTTCGATGGGTGTCCATCATGTGTGATTTCGTTTCGCTGTTTTACCGTGGGGTGAAAATAGAACTATCGACAAGTGTCGGATTAAAAAAACACACTGGATTTCATTCCTGTAAAGGCAATTCATTGCGAATTTTCCGATCGCCTTTGGCGGATTAATATCGAGCCCAGTTCCTGTCCCTCTGATAGTACCGTCGGTGCGACGACCGCATCGAAGTTTTGGGCCCTTGATGTTGACTCCATTCCATGCAGTCTTCAGGTGCGTGCCTGCGGATTTTTCCCACATCTGGTTAACGAAATTGTGCCTGTCTCCGTCTCGCTGTTTCGTAGTCAAGCTTTATAAACAGGAGGGAGGCACAATAAAGATAAGTCCGATTCCCGTAAGCTGCTGGCCTCTCGGCCTTCCACGAGGACCTACAATCAGCTGTATTTGGAAGGTGGCGCCCAGTAATTTTGACCCACTCTGTACACAACTAGGAAGATTTCCTTCCGTAAGCTAAGCTGTAGGCCTTTTCCACTTATCCTGTTGCGGGTCGACGAAAAAGCTCGTTTGACCCGTAACAACAATCCATTAAAGTTTTTCTAATATTGCTTTGTACCGTAAAAATAAACCCCTTAATTTATTGTAGTACACGTTTATTGTAAACAGTATTTAAATTGATTATTTACGGCATAGGAAAAGCAATCTATGTATTTTGGGTAGGTGATTATTGAACGAAAATCTTAGTAAGCATAGTTCTTGATAACAACTGGACTATGAAACATAACTTATTATGTATTACCTACTAAATCAAAACAAAGCGCTGTATTTGATGATTAAACGATTTTTAAAATTTTCACGATATCGTAACCTAATTATTTGAAAGTGAAAGCGAAAGTGGTGGAACTGCACACTAACCATTTAAAGAGGCTAAAAAAAGATATTCGGCAATCGGTGAAATGTTGGAAAAAGTAAATGTGACGATTTCGAAAGAAACATTTCTAAACGATTTGCGGATTATGCGAATTCTGCGTGTGTTTGGATTGTTTCCGTTTGTGTTACACAAAACCAAGTCGGAATTCGTTTTAAAATGGTCACCTTGGATGGCATTGTACAGTTTTGCGTTTGGGGGAGCGATAAGTAAGAGCCTTAACAACTCCTTCCTAAACTGCGAGTTTGTTGTCATTTCAGTTACATTGTCTTGCTATAACCATGTTTATGACGTATTACTGCCCGGCGAGGATTTTGTGGACATCATTACCAACACAGGCAAAATCGCCAACATCATCGTTTTACTGGGATTGTGCATAATGATCTTCTGTGGAATTTTCATCACACCTAGCAAGTTTACACAAGTTTTAGAATATTTTAAGCTGATTATCAAAGTAAGCAATTTCAATTACCTACTAACCTTATTTTCTTTATTCTTAGTCTTCTTTTTCTTTCCTTATTTGACCAGATACTAGTCATGTTCTATCTTTTGACAGAATAAACTTTGAAATTATTGTAAAGTTTAAGAAAACGAGGGTTGCTTCATGGAGCTCTTGGTAGCCTTCTTCTGGAAATAGCACTACAACGTCTCAAGTGATTCTATACTGCGTATATTTCGTATTTTGTTATTAAAATCCCTCATGAAGATTAGGGAATGAGCAAGTTGTCAGCACAGTGGATTCCCAGGCTGCCCACTCCTGAACAAAAATTGTGTAGGCGACAAATATGCGAGGATAAATTGGCGGCTTCATCCCAAGATGAGGACTTCTTCTTTAAAATTATAACTGGAATAGGACTTGGGTACACCATTGGGGCCCATCGATGAAGCAAGAGTCCATGCAATGGCTTCATAAGGGCTCTCCACCACCCAAGAAAGCAAAGACGCTATTCTCAGCGGGAAAAGTGATGACCACCGTTTTCTGGGATGTTGAAGGAATTTTATGGGTTAACTATATACCAAAAGGGTCTACAATAACAGGGAATGTCGGCAAAGAAACAATAATTAATTTGCAAGCAGCTATATGCGAGAAAAGACCTCACCATTTTGCCCACAAAACTGTGCTTCTGTACGACAACTGCAGGGTGCATGAAGCACGAAGAAGCAATTGATGAATGCGGCTTTAAGGAATTACAACATCCACCGTACAGTCGCGCCCTTGCCTTCTGTGACTATTATCTTTTTCCAAAACTTAACAAACACTTGAGAGGGCGTCGCTTTTTGTCGAATGAGTACTTGAAAAGCTCTGTGGAGTCATATTTTTCAGAGTTATCAAAAGAATTTTTTTTTTCAAGGCGTAGCGTTATTAGAAAAACGTTGGAATAAGTGTGTAAGCGTTAATGGTTCTTATGTTGAAAAATAAAATTTTGTTTGTTCTCTAATTTGTTTCCTTCATGCTTATGTAGGTAGTTAACATAAAACCAGCTTCATTCAATTAAAAAAAAAGTTTAGTTAAGTCTGTCTGCCTTGTTTATAAGTTACTATTATTTTGTGTGGAAACCTGTCGTCCTTATATTGTGTGTCAAATTAGACCGGTTTGACAGAGAATGAGGTCTGTCCTAGAGACTAGCTAGTTAGTTCTCCTCACTTGCTGCTATGTTTAATTTATTTGAACCCTTCTTTGAATAATGTAATTTTTAGGTGGACGCTAATATACATACCACTAGCACTAAAATGGAAAGATGTGGTTCTTTCTGTTTGTAGTTTGTCCTTTATGGCTACAATGGTATTATTATAAGTCTGGGTATTTACTTAGACTACTTATACACTGGTAACGAAGTAAGATTTATAAGAATCTTACGACGCGACCTGCACTTCGGTGTTCTTTGCCACATGACGTTATCTGCTGAGTATGTAGGTCTGCACATGGCGTATGGCTTGGAGAGTCGGTTAATACAACTGAACAAAGCTGTGTGTTTACACTATAAAAAAATTGCTTCAACCAATAGAATTCCTGTTATTTCAAGGACAAACCAAGGAAGATTGCCTTTAGAACCACTTATCAATAGTCAAGGTTAATTGCTAAAGTGAGTTGAAAGTGTAGCCACTACTGGTGTTTGGTTTTAGCTATAGATAAGTTGAATAAGGTGTTTCTAATATTAATGAATGCGGGAGACGTTCTAAACAACATTTTCGCCTTAAATAACTTGGTATGTTTTCGTTTGAGCTTGTGGAAGAAAATGTAATAATTTGCGTTTCAGGTAACTATAACATCTGTCTTTTTCCATCTTGTAGCTTCATCATATTTTGTAATTCTGTCTCTTGAAGGCGAGCGAAAGGGGCTCGTGGAATTAGCACTGAGATTTGTTATATTTTTTCTACAAATAATCAGGGTATTGCTAGTTACTGAACCTTGGTATGCTTGTTTAAGAAAGGTAAAGTTTAATTATAATACAAGCTATTAGAAACAGATCTACGTTTATTTTAGTTGGATACCACTTCAAAATATATCTGCGAACTACTATCCTTGAACGTTAACTGCTACTACAAGGAACGGGTTTTCATTGTACAATAATTTTTGTGAAAAAATCCATAATTGTTGTTTTTTAGGTAAACGCTATTGCCACATCCTTAACTCTACGTCAAATAAATTTTTCCGCATGGGGACTATTTAATTTGGATCGTATGTTTTTAACTTCGGTGAGTTGTATTCAAGATGGGTTGACTGTTATTTGGAAAGCTTTATTTCTAGCTTATTGGATTCTGTGCAACATATGTGTCCATTGTGCTTCAAGCACAGCAATATGACACTAACTAGATAGTAAACATTGATGTTCTTTTGCCAAAACCACCCTATTATAATCAGATGTCCAAATATTCCAAACTTGTTACACACCCGGATTTATGCAAGGCCAAATTCCGTTAAATACTTAATGCGATACCAAAGTATACACACATCTTCACTAGAAAACACTACGGGAGCAGCCTACGTCTATGAAGTAAAGTGCCGCACATACAGACTTCTAGACGAAACCAGAATCTATCCAACAGCTCCCGTAATAAATTCTTAATTATGCCCGACCCCTTAAGTTCAAACCACACCAAAACATCTTCGAACATGTATATAATGTACGAGGTGTGTTCAACTGAAGCCCATCTTCGACTTATACAAAATTTATTCAACAATTTAATTAAAAATAATTACCGCCACAGTTAAGGCACCTATCCCATTGTTAAACTAACCGACGTATACCCTGCTCATAGAATTCTTGTAGCAACTGATTGAAGACGTCTTCCACAGCTATCTGTACTGCTGCTGCATCAGACTCAAAATGCTGACCTTTTAACACCCTTTTCAGTCCAATAATAAGGAAATCGCAAGAGGAAATATTCGGGCTATAGGGGTGTGTACTCGAGACCCTCCATTTCTTTCGTTGAAAATTTTTTTTACCACTTAAACAACATGAGGTCTAGAATTGTCGTGCAGCAAAATGACCCCATACGTAAGTTTTCCTGGGCGTTTCCGTCTTATTGCTTGATGAAGCTTGTACAAAGTTTCATTGTACAGATTTTCATTGACATTTACTTCAGGTTTCTTAAACTCCATCAACAATGGCCTTTCATGGTCGAAAAAAAATGTTAACATCACCTTTCCGGCAGAAGTTTGTGCTTTAAACTTCTTCGGTGGTGGTGAAGTTGAATGTTTCCACTGCATTGACGATAACTTACTGGATGTCTCGTAGTAATGGCATCCAGTTTCGTCACCAGCAACTACTGACAGAAGAAAGTCATCACCAATTTGCCTATAGTCTGTGAGGTGTTGCATTCGCAAGCATTTCTGTTCATTAGACAAGAGTGGAGGAATCCACTGCGAACAAACTTTGCTGTAAACCAGATTACGAACAATACTATGGACAGATCCTACACTCGCACCAACAATTTTTTAAATGTCCCTAATTTAAATGCGACGATTTTCTCTAATAAGGCCTTCTACACATGCCATATTGTTTCCTGTTAATTCAGTACAACGTGCACTTAGTCGTGGCTCATCCATACTCCCCTCTTCTCAATTCTTAAATTTTAGGCACCATTCTTTCACAGTTGAATACGCAATACATGCAGTTCCATACATTGCGTGCATTCGTGTATGAATCTGCAATAGCTGCACACATCCAGCGCATAGAAACCGCATGCTGATCAAACTTGGACGAATTTTCAACGACAAACGCCATTTCAAAATCGAAGTTTTAAAAGTCAGAATCAAATTCAAACGCCAGAAACTTATTAATGTGTTGCTTGCAAACACTACTAACATTAACAAAGGTCATTTTAATTATTGTATTTGTTTTTAAGGTTATGTTGATCAAGATCAAGATGATCTTAATTACCTCCCATATCGGAATAAATGCCAATGAAAAGGCTCAAGCAGCAGCAAAATCAGTTGCAAGCGAAGACAACATAAGGACAGAAAATCAGTATCACTAAGTTATCAGAATCATCATAAAGAAACGTATACTTGAAACATAATAAGCTGAATGTGGAAATACCAACAACTAGTTCAGAATGGTGAAGCGGGCAATATGACCGTGGACCTCTCCAAGAACACGTTGTCAGCAAATAATACGCACCAGGCTAATTGTTTATACCCGCCTAACTCACGCGGGAAGAACCGCCAATATGTGATAACTGCAACGCCCGTCTCACCGTCAGGCGTATGATCACCGACTGCCCTAAATATGACCGAGAAAGAAGAAGAGCCAAAATTACAACAGACAATCTTTCGGATATATTGAACAATAAATTTCGTAATACAGAATAACCAATGTAGTACCTAAAATATATTGGTCTATCCAACATAACATAAATTCATAGGTCCCCGGGTTAATAGCCAAATGCCTTGTAAAATTATTAAACACAATGTAAATGAATATTTATTTTACGTTTACATTTCCACGTGTGGTGTTGGTTACAACTTTTGGTTGTTTGAAAAACATAAAGTTTGTGATGTATTAAGCGTTATGTAGTAATTCGAAAGCATTTCTTTTCAAACAATTATATGAAGGTTATTCAGTGTTTTCCACGTTCTTATGACGTAGGCTGATAATCAATAAAAGGTTAAAAGAGCTTAAAGTTCACTTATGGAAAAAAATATATAATTATGATAATTTCCCTCATTTTCTATTAACCAATAATAAGTCTCTATTTTGAATTTATCCACCAATTAGGCTAGTATTATACTGGTAATACCCCTAGGGAAATTACCGGTATAATCAACTCGTATTGGTTCAAATTTCGAAATAGAAGACATTCAATTGGTTGACAA
>JABXWE010030276.1:0-13333 GCA_014611495.1 Limonius californicus
AGTGCTGCCATAAGTGTTTATAAAAACTCCCTAGTAATCGATTTGACGTAAAATTTTCTACATAAATTTATTTAAAATACTCTTAAACTTCCTCAATAGAAAAAATAGTATAAAGAACACGTTTCATAAGACCACTTGTCGCACTCGTCCGTTGAAAAACTCGACGCTTCGCGTCTCGTTTTTCAAACTTGAACTCGTGCGTTAAGAAGAGGCCTTATGAAACTAGTTCTTTAATATACTATTGTTTACCGAAATCTGTTTGTCATCTTTTTTAGTGGATCATGCAGTATTTGCTGACAGTTCATACTGTATTTTTATTAATCAATTATTTTCCTAACATCCACCGGTTGTAATTTCATAAGTTATATAACGTTTAAGTGAAATGTTAGTAAATTGTTGTTAACATCAGAGTCCGTGTTAGGTGCCATTGGAGTTAATAGGTTTTTGTAATACGTTTTTAAAATAACGAGCCCCTGATAGTGTAACACGTGTAGAATCTGTAAAATGATAATAATAATAATGGTTGTGCTGCATAGAATTGTGAATTGTGCTGAATTTTTTGAGGAATTCTTAATGTATTAAGTCACTTAATAAACTGTTAGAAAACAATTTAGAGTGTACTTTATTTCACAAACTTTTGCTTTCCCGCTGCATACGGAGTTTGTTGATTGACAATTACCATTCGTTTGGAGTTCACCATCAGGGTCCAAGTCTAAAGATATTTAGAACTTTGCAGCCGAAAATATAACTCGTTGCGGAAATGGTAAATTGTTTGCTGGATTGAAACCATAATATCACAGGACCGCATTTTGCAATTCCGGTTGCGAGTTGAAGTCCTGAAAGATTTGCCGTAACCCAGGCGCACGGTGTAGCTGAATGTTTATGGTTATGGAGTAGGATTTCATCCTAGTGACTTTAACAAATGTGGTTTTGAGAATGAAAGGTCGCAGTCCTCCTTTTGAGTTTATATATACAATCCACTGCTGGAGGTAATCGTCTCCCACATTTCTCCACGTCTGTCTATCTTCAGCTACCGGTATGCATCTTCTTCCTGCTGTCCGAACTATCTTTCTACCGTGTCTTAGGTCTTCCGCTACTTTTGTTTCCTACTCTCCATTGTATTAATTTTTTATTCTACCTGTCGTCCTGCTACCTTATTATGTGGCCCGCCTATCTTCATTTCATCCTTAATATTCTCTCTGCTATACCTATTACGTTAATCGTGTTTCCTCTTCTTTTCTTTTTTGTCCCATCTGATAATGCCGAGCATCGCCCTTTTCATGCCATACATTTTCTGTACTGGTATTTGCGTCAAGTCCCATGTTTCTGAAGCATACGTCATTACTGGTAGGTACGCATTTATTGTATAGCTTAGTTTTAACGATTGAGTTAGATTCGATTAATACGTAGGTACATCTTTTAGCTTACCGAAAGCCGCCCATCCCAGTCTAATTCTTCTATTAGTTTCATCACTTTGTCCTTCTTTCTTCGGTATGATTAGTTGACCCAGGTATACATATTACTGTACGTTTTCTAGTTTTGTGTCTCATTACATTACCACCTAGTTCTCTTCTTCTTCTTCTTCAGCTAACTGTTGTCCATTGCAGGACTTAAGCCTTTTCTAATCTCTTCTATATTCCTTCTTGTTTCCCTGGGTCGCCATTGAATTAACTTTTTCGTCCATTTGCTATTGTTCTGTCTGGCTACATGACCAACCCATTGCCACTTGAGGTGTGCGACATGCTCTATGATATCTGTGACTTTCGTGTTTTGTCTAATGATCTCATTTCGCGCTCTATCCCTCAATCTGATACCCAGCATTCTTCGCTCTATTGCTCGTCGCGTCGTTCTAAGTCTGTTTACCCTTCTTTCTGTCAGTGTGGCGGTTTCTAGACCGTAGGATGAGACTGGCAGGACGCAAGCTTGGTATACCTTCCATTTCGGGCTTATGGACATATTGGAATTTTTAAATATATATTGGAGCTTCCCAAAAGCCGACCAAGTCGAAGCTACTCTTCCGCCAATATCCGCCTGTACTGTGTGTTCGAGGTATAATGTACTGATCTACGGTCTCTATAATTTGACCTTGAATCTCCAAATGTTCCCCTGTAGGGCTCATTAGTTTTTTTATTTTAGTAACCTAGACTATACGTGTTAAAGTTGGCCATCACTTTTGTTTTATTAATGTTGACTTTTAGGCCAATCGCTCTTGATGCTTCGTTTAGGTTGGTTATCATATCTAGCAGTTTCTCTACATTATTGGCGAATACTATAATATCATCAGCATACCTAAGGTGGGATAAATTTTCTCTATGTATATTCAACTCTACGCTTTTCCATTCCCGAGTCTCGGAGATATCTCCATCTATATTCTTCCCTTTGCTTTCCCATTCGAGAGTCTTAAGGGCCGCAGAGAATAATTTTGGCGATAGTGTATCGCCCTGTCACACTTCTCTGTTTATGGTGGTTTCGTGGATTTATACTCTAAAAATGCTAGATTTATACAGATCTTCTATTAGTGCAATATACTTTTAATCTATCTAACTCTTCTTAGTGCATCTATTACTGCCCAATGCTCTACCTACGCAATGGAAGGCTTTTTCATAGTCGACGAACGCTATTACTATTGGGATGTTGAATTCTGTAAATTTTTGTAATAGTTCTCGAACTGTTTGTATATAATCTATGATTCCGTGTCACCTTTTAAATCCTGATTGTTCTGGCAGTTGAAATGCGATTCGTTATTAAAGGGAAGAACAATTTGTGTATATGTAATAGCAGCGATATAGGTCTATAGTTTGCAAGTTCTTTATTGTCTCTCTTTTTAAATCGTTCTGTGTCGGTACAATGAGAATAATATCCGCAAAACTAAAATGATTTGAGATGTAATATTAGATGATCACAGGAAATATCAATTCCACTAATCCCCAAGTGTTCAGCAAGATGCAGTAAATGAAAATTGTGGAAACCAATCAAGAATAGTAATACTTTTTTTCGTTAAAATGAAGTTTTTGGTCATTATACCAGAGGCGTGAAAGGTCTTCTGGGCTACACGTGTCCTGGTAAAATGGATCTGTCTACGTATATCAGTCTAATGGTCAACTCGTTCACCTGATTTAATACTCCTTTTTCTTTGGAATTACCTCAAATTCTGTGCTTAAAACATTGGACAAAGGTACGCTTAGGCAAGTTCATTTCAAGACATGTTTCTATAATGAAGAAGTTCAAGGAGTACATTTTCAACAGTTAACTACATAATCTTATGCGGATTTCAATTTTATTAATCTAATTTTGTTTTTATATAAATAACATTTTATCAATTGTTACTTCAATTTAAATAGAGAGCATTTCGAATTATTAAGCTAATCCGAATGAAGAGAGCTCTGAAATCAGCCGCCACTCAATCCATCATGCCTTTTGAAAATGTCGATTGGATAAGGGCCGTAGGAGGCGATCATGGACTAGAGGTCAGGGCGTTATCCTTCTACGCTGAAAATATGGGATTTAATTCCTAGTATGGGAACATCGGATTTTTAACGACCGTCGCAAGGCAATGGCAAACCAGCGAGGTATTCAACCTAGTAAAAATTCTCTGGACTAGAAGTGCTTACAGTCCCCCTGGTTGGGAGTCCACGTTAAGCTGTAGGTCCTGTACTATTGTATTGTTGAAAAATAATGTTAGTTCTCTTCTCGTACCTATAAGTTACTTTGGTTGAGTTAAATGTTTCAGAAGTTTAAAGTATAGTATATGTATCACGGTTTGTATTTATATATGAGAAGGTATTACACACAGCAGTGACGAAATTTAATAATATCAGGGTTTGTAATGTGTTCGAGCGCTTTATTAGGTAAATTATTGCTCCAGACCATTTTACTTATTTTATATCTACAAATCTACGAATAATTACCAGAATTCACGAACAAATTATATTCCCTCTAAACTATTGCAACCGTTACGTTGGCTGTATTGCTGATTCCGTGTGATTACAGCTATAGCGTAGGTTTAGCAGAGCTCTGTCTGAAATGCAACCGAAAGTCCCAGAGGGAAGTACATCGTCCTCGCTTCTGCCAAAACAAGCAATTTAAAAAGTTTATTTGTTATGCTTTAAAATCGGATGTTTAACGTAATAATGGACATGTAAAAACGCCAACAATACAAGTGCTACAATTTTCCATTGGTATCTTAAACTGATGGTAAAGTTATTAAAATGTGTCATCAACTATTAGTAGATGTGAAAAATATATTTTCAGAATATGGAAATTATTTAACACGGTATATTAAGTCTTGTGATAACAAATCTAACGTTTGGGGCTCCGTTTAAGAACATGAAATTAACTGAATATTTGATTAATGTTTAAAGAACACCTGAAGATGCCTTTTTATTGAGCGGGTAGTTCGTCATCGATGCTCAGACGATGTTTCCAAACGGATTTGCATTGGTTGGTCATAATCATCGTGCATCGAATTATAGCAAATAATTTATATTATGTGTAACACAGAACTATTAACTTGTTTCATAACATAGTTGCCTAATTTATTTAATTTCAATATTTTGTTTCTCAGTTAATGTGAGTGTTTTAACGAGCAATTTGTTGATTTGTTTATGGCATTTGCCTTCTTATCCTCTCACTAGATGTAGCGATCTTCTCTCATATCCCCGGTGCCCTATGCCAAGTCATGATGGAATGGAGGGTAACGAAACAGCTAATCATTTTACGAAAGAAGGAGCAATAGCTACCTTTTGCGGACCCGAACGTTTCTGTGGACTTGCAAAAGGACACGTTGTGAAGGAGCTCCATAAGTGGGAAAAGGGACAAAAGGATTCGCACTAGGTTAACACCCCAGGTTCATATCAAGCGAGAAAGTTCATAAACAATTCGCCTTCGAATGTCGAAGGGCTTCTCGATCTGACTAATAACGACTTAAGAAAAATAACAGGCCTCCTGACCGGACATCGCCCTTTGAAATACCATCTCTAAAACATGAGCAAAGCCGCCAACAATACCTCCAGATTCTGCGCGCTATCGAGGAAAACTGCAGAACGTATATTATACGGCTGTGATGCACTGGCATACAAAAGGCGAAAATTCCTTGAAGATGTAACAATAGTGCCCCAATACATAGTAAGGACAGCCCCCAAGGAAATCTTAAACTTCATCAAGAGTTTAGGAATTTGGGAAACATAATGTGTAGAGTATTCACAAAAGATCTTCTTAGGTCGAAGTGAAGAGTGGTTTTAAGAGCCTAGAGGACCCCAACAACAGTCTACAACTCTTCCATCCCCGTGTTGCGCGTTTTAAAGTACCACAGACATACAAGACCTACAGCTTAACATTGACCCCGAAACACGGGAAGTGTAAACACTTCTACTCCATAGAAGAATTACTAGGCAGAATACCTAGCCTAGACGACCGCAACAACAATCTACAACTCTTCTATCCCCGTGTTGCGCGTATTAAAGTACCACAGACATACAAGACCTACAGCTTAACATTGGCCCCGAAACCCGAGAAGTGTAAGCACTTCTACTGCATAGAAGAATTACTAGGCAGAATACCTCGCTGGTTTGCCATTGCCTTGCGACAGAGAACACTCGTTAACAATGCAATGTTGCGGTATTGATATCATAAACCAGCGGGAAAGGAAAAATGTAGAAGTATAAAAGAACTATTTATTTAAATTTGTTATTTATTGTCAATTTTTACTTTAGAGTAAGTTTAGATTTAGTTCACGTTCCTGTATTTTTTAGAAGAATGTATTTTTGTAAAATTCCATCCATACATTTCGTGTAGTTGTTGTATTCTTAATAAATAGGTGTTCATTGGTGTAATTTCCTAATTGCAGTTTTAGCTGCCTCAAGTAATTTAAAATAGATATTATTCTTCATTTAGTTGCATTTAAATCTGGCAATGTACAGTAAAATGCATACAGAATTCAAATACATGTAAATGTGAGACATAACAATGGCATCGGAATAGAAACACACCAGAGTATTGAACTCACTTTCAAGGCCTTCTGAATGCGAGACTAAATTCACACTCTGACATCTTAGATTAAATATGTAATAATACAAATACAGAACCAGAAAAATAAAGAACATTTCATCGTGCAGAGTAAGAATTTATAATTTATAAGCCAACGGTTTAAATTACAGAATTATTCCTAAAACGCAGGACGGGTGGTCACTTTACGTAGATGTAACAATAATACCGGCTACAAATAATTTACATTTTCAATCCATTTTTAATGAACAGCTTATGAAACCCGTATACACGTATTTAAGTGCATGGATATTTTCTTTTGCGGAATTCTGTTTCCATCTATAAAAAAACACATTAAAATCAACAGCCCTCAAGAAAACATTAGAAAAATGTGAAAAATACCTGTTTTTAAATATATAAATTTTGATCATGTTTACTGGATATCATTTGTAACCTATTTGATTTAACACCTTCTTATGTATACTCTGAAACAGTGACTGTAGAGCGTCTCACGGTGAGATGAGTATCACAATTATTGTGTAATTGCAACTTTGGAAGGATACCTTACATTTCCTGGAAAGAAGTGACTTAAGAATGATTTAATTAAAAATGCCTCGTTTTATCGGTTTTATATAACCATTTCGTTTCAAGAAGTGGTATCTACACTTATGAGTGATTCATAAGTTTGTATTACTAGTTGCTTTCCTAACTTATATTCCGTATTCAGTAGCACTACAAATCAGTAATTATTCTGTTTACCAAAAAAAATGTGTTAGGAAGTAACTAAAATGGATTTAGTTTACGTCTTGCCGTTTAGCAGTACAATAGGAGAAATTGTAAAACGTAAACTAGAATAAGCTTTGCTACTTTGCTACAAACAATGGCTTTTTTGCTCGAAATACTTTAGTTTTAACTCCATTAAGCCGACGGTTTGCTTTTGTATTCATTAAATTAAATACGTAATACAATAAAACTATTGCATAAAAACTATTAATTTTCTTATGTTTGCGGGTGATTTATTTGGTTGTTTGAGAACTCTTAATAGTAGTTATGCCCGATAAGCGGTTTGTACAACAAATGGCAATTTACGTTATGATTGCCAAGTGCTTGATATCTTCAGAGCAATTTTAAATATTCATTTATAGATTTGAAAGCGACGAGTAAATACATAACCATAGCCTATGAAACTGACGTATATGCAGCTAATGCTCTTTCTAGTGAGGGTCATCTACGATAACGATAGCTCGACGACGGACGAAACCAAGAGAAAAGGGAAGAACGGACTAAGCGAAGATGATGAAGGCGACGAAAACTCTAATAAAAACAGAAGAACTAACAAATCCTCGCCCAAGAAAAATAAAAAACCCACGGACATGGAGGAACTGAAGGAAATGATGATGAACCTGTTGCAAAAGGTAGATGAAATAAGGGACGAGCAAAAGGAGTGTAAGAAGGAAATTCTGGAACCAGAGGAGGAAAATAGGAAATTAGTCGGAAGAATAGTACGCTAGAGAAAAGGCTAGAATCAGCTGAGAAAAGAGAGAAAAAGAATAATATTAAACTAACCGGAATCGTGTGCGCACCGGGAAAGGAGCAAGAGCAACTCAATAAAATCTTAAGCAGCAAGCTAAACATTATAGTAAAATCACCTTAGGGAAGACAAATAAAAACGAGAAATAATAAAATGTTTATAATAGTAAAGTTACAAGAATGAGAATAGAAAGCAGAGATTATGAAGAACAAATATAAGTTGAAAGGATCAAATATTTTCGTAGACGATGACTTAACGGCAGAGGAGGCTAATATACAAGCAAAAATTAGAAACATAGCTAACCAAGAAAGGTTGAAGAGAATAGAAACAAAAATAATCTACCAAAAAATGCCTAAAATTGGAGAAGAATGGATTTGGGATTCTACCGCTGAAGAAAAGAAGGCCATAGAACACAACAACAACGGCTATGATTAAGTACACGAGCATGGAAAAGAAAACGAACAACACTGTTAATGAAAATAAAATAATGAAAAGTTGTACAAAAATAGTACAGTGGAACGTAAGAACTTTATATCAGGCGAGCAAATTGATGCAAGTTATAAAAGAAATTGAGAGGTATCATATCGACATACTAGAAGTGAGTGAAAAGAGATGGACAGGAAGTGGCAAAATGATAACAGCAGATACATATTGCTTCTTATACTCAGGATTAAAAGAAGAAGATAATATGCATCAATATGCAATGGGAATAATACTAAGTGCAAAACTCGAAAACATGCTAATAGAAGGGAAACCGGTCTCCGAAAGAATAATAACGGCCAAGTTAAATACGCAGAACCAGAAGCTCACAGTATTGCAGTGTAGTGCACCAACAGAAGTGTCTGTAGTGGAAGAAAAAGAAAACTTTTATAGACTACTAGATAAAATTCTTATGGAAATCAGCAAAAACCATGTGATCATACTGATGGGACACTTTAACGCTCAAGTGGGAGACGAAAACGAAGACTTGCAGACCGTCATAGGGAATCAAGGAATAGGCGTACGAAACGAAAATGGTGAATTATTGATAGAGTTATGTGAAAACCATGAGCTCCAAATCGGTGGAACCTTATTTGCACACAAGAAATGCCAGAAAGTAACCTGAGTGTCCCCTGACCAAAGAACAGAGAACAGAGAACGAAATTGACCACATCTGTATAAGTAGTAAGTGGAAAAAAGCCCTTATGGATGTCCGCAATAAAAGAGGTGCTGACGCGAATACAGACCATCACCATCTGATAGCAAAAATACGTTTCAAATTCACAAGGCGTATAAAAAATGATATAAATATTAGAACCAGAAGGTATGACGTAGAAAAGGCAAGAAATCCAAAAACGAGAAGCAAGTGTATAGAGAGAGTGAGGCGAAAAACAGAAGAGGTGGATTACAATATGACAATAGAAGAGATAATGCAGAAATGTAAAATTGCATTTAAAGAGGCAGGTGAGGAAACACTAAGTATCAAAAGACAAGGCCGTGCAGAATGGTTCACCATGACACGTGGGATAAAATAAAGGAAAGAAAGAGATGTAAAGAGCGCAGGCTCCAAGCAAGTGATGAAGAAACTAAAGCACAAATTCAAACTGGCGTACACTAGAAAGAGTAAAGAAGTAAAGAGGAGTATTAAAAGAGATAAGCAGACATACATGGAAGAATTCGCAGAGAAAACACAGCAGCAGCCCTCAAAGGAAACAGTCAGGAACTGTATAATACATACAATAAGGAAACTGGCAGGGAAGAGAAAAAGAGGAATAAATATACCAATCAAGAGCAAAGATGACCAAATCTTAAGCACAGTCGGACAGCAGTTAGAGAGATGGAGAGAACACTTTTAAGCAGTTATGAACATGGAGGGTGATGATATACAGTTACCGGAAGAGATTATAAGTCCTGAAATACAAGTACACTTAGACCCCCCAACTAAAGAGGAGCTAATGGAAGCGATCCAGCGTACGAAGAATGGAAAATCACCTGGAAGCAATCAGCTAACAGCAGACTTACTGAAGATTGATGTAGTATCTACTGCTGATATACTACACCCCCTGATAAAAAAGATATGGACAGATGAAACTGTCCCTCAATATTGGAAGGAGGGTATTGTTGCAAATGTTCCACATAAAAGACACCGTTTGAAGCTGCAACGGGAGTGATACAGGGCTGCATCTTATAACACTTGTTGTTTCTAATAGATAACGTACTGACAAATGTACGCAAAGGTAAAAAGAGGGCTATCAATTGAGGCATAACAGGAACATTAACAATTAACAAGGACAAAACGAAGATGCTTGACATCAACGCAACAACCGTGCGTGAATTGACTATGGAAGGCAACTCCATAGAAGTGGTGCGTGATTTTATGTAATTAGTAGCATCGTGTCGTAAGAAACTCCGCCAGCTGTTAGCTATCAAATGACAGTTGCCTGTCCCAAGCCAGGATAAAAAGGAGGAGGGGAGGAGTAACAACCTCGTTAAAAAGCCTGGGTTCAGCTGGCCCTGCTGATAGTACCCTGTAGGGGCCCCTGCCTAGGGTTACATGGTGAAACAATGCCAATGGCTCTGATGGCGGATGAGTATAGTGTATATACCAATGGCTGAAGAGGCAGAAGAGCCAAATGGGAATCAGAGTAGTATTGGACTGCCTCAGTCGAAGAGGGTCTGATCTCACACGACGTAACTGAATGTGGGGTTACGTTCAGAAGTGTGGTAATATAAATACGTGAAAGAGGTCTACATTAACAAACATAGTCTCAGCAAGGAAGACTACCACTAAGTCACCAACACGCAGGGCTAGCGCGGTGACTCAGTGGCCAAATACCCCCAACCCAAATACTCAAAAATGGAAGATGCCGAATTTCAAAACAAACGTACCCCAGGTGGGTAGGATATGTCCACAATCCCACACATAACCAAATTATCCATAGGAACATATAACCTGAGAACGCTAAAAACCGACGACAGATTATTTGAATTAGAAGAAGAGCTGAAACATATAACATGGGACATAATCGGATTCTCGGAAACAAGAAGAAAAGAAGAAAAGCTAATACACCTTGTCTCAGAAAACGTACTTTTCCACATGGGAAACAACGAAAACAATAGTATTGGGGGAGTAGGTTTTATAATAAACAAACATATAGCTCCTAATATTGTAACATACAAAGGAATATCAAACAGAGTAGCATATATAACTAAAAATAAACAACAAAACAAAAATTGCACTTATCCAAGTATGTGCCCCCACAACAACACATGAAGATGACGAAGTAGAAGATTTCTTCGAAGAAATAGCACAAGCAATAGACGAATCCCATTCCCAACATACAATCGTCATGGGCGACTTTAATGCAAAACTTGGTAATAACGAAAATGAAGAAAAGATAGGAAACTTAGGATATGGATTCAGAAATTACAGAGGAGACGCTCTATACAACTTTCTAGAACAGCAGAACTTCTTCGCAATGAATACCTTCTTTCAAAAGAAACCTAATAGAAGATGGAAATGGATCAGCCCAAATGGAATAGTAAAAAAGGAAATCGACTATATTCTGACAAAATCAAAAGAATTAATTAAAGACGTAAGTGTAATTAACAGATTTTCAGTAGGAAGCGACCATAGATTGGTCAGAGCAAGAATAGAGATAAATGAAAAAAATAAAAAAATTAAATGGAGGAAAACAAAAAGATTCTCATGCAACTCAGAAACTTTAAAAACCAAGCAAGATGTATATCAAAACGAAATTAAAAGGCACTGGAAACAAAGAATGTGCACAAGAGCAAAGATATGGAAGAAATAAATGAAATTCTGGTAACAACCTTAAGCGAAACTAATCAAAAACTGATGCATAAGAACCGAGGGAAAGATGAAAATATTACTGATACCATAAAACAAATCAATCAAAAACAGAAATACCAGAAAATACTAAAGAAAAACTGAAGATGAAAATAATGAATGTTAACTCAGAGGACGTGCCAGAAATTACGGAAGACGAAATAATAAATGCTATCGGTGAAATGAAAAATAATAAAGTACCAGGAAAAGACAATATAACAAAAGAAATGCTACAAGCAGAGGGAGAAGCGGTTACACAAACGCTAAAGATGCTGCTAAATAAATGTCTGGAGCAAGGCACAATACCGGAGGCATGGAAAATGCGATAACCATACTATTATTTAAAAAAGGTGATAGATTCAACCTAACTAACTACCGACCCATTACTCTACTGTCACAGATCTATAAACTTCTTACGAAGATAATCACTAAAAGGATCAATAATAAACTAGAACTGTATCAGTCACGTGAACAAGCGGGTTTTCGTAAAGGATTCAGTACTTGCGATCATTTGTTAACTGTTAAAATATTATTTGAAAAAGCTACGGAATACCACATATCATTATATTTAGCCTTTATTGATTACGAAAAGGCCTCTGACTCGGTGGAAGTGTGGGCAGTAGAAGAGACTCTATGGAACAGCAGAATTGACCACAGGTATATGACGCTAATACACAACATCTATAAAGAAGGAACTATATCGATACAAATACAGGACGAAACAGACCCTATACCAGTCAAACGGGGAGTCAGACAGGGTGATACAATCTCACCAAAACTCTTCATCACCGCCTTAGAAGATATATTTAAAAACTTAAACTGGGATACAAGATGTATAAACATCAATGGGTGTATCTGAATCACCTTAAATACACAGACGACATCATCATCATTGCTAAAACGAAAGAAGAACTTCAACAAATGATAAGCGAATTCAATGCCACCTCAGACAGAATAGGCATAAGAATGAATAAAACTAAAACAAAAGTAATGACTAACACAGAAGACGAGCTTGCAATCAGAATCGGGCAAGATATATTAGAGCAAGTAGAAGAATACCTGGGCCAGATAGTAAAACCTAATAAAGAAAATCAAGAAGCAGAGGTCATCAGAAGAATAAAACTAGGATGGGTTGCTTTCGGCAAATTAAGTTATATATTAAAAAACAATTCCATTCCCCAATATTTAAAAACCAAAGTGTTTGACCAATGTGTTCTCCCGGTTATAACATATGCAGCACAGACTTGAACCTTGACAAAAAGAAAGATGGACAGATTAATAAAAACTCAACGAGCTATGGAGAGGCAAATGCTTCACATATCATTAAAAGATAAAAAAAGGAACACCTGGATAAGACAAAAAACCAACGTCACAGATGTGCGGGAACGAGTAGCAACACTGAAATGGAAATTTGCGGGACATAACACACGGCACAAAGATGACAGGTGGAATAAAATCATTGAAGGATGGCGCCCATGGCTAGGAAAAAGGGAGAGAGGAAGACCAAAAATGAGGTGGGCCGACGACATAAAAAGGCATGCGGGATTGACTTGGAAGAGAAGGGCGGACGACAGAAACAAATGGAGGGAACTCGGGGAGGCCTACATCCAAAGATGGATTGAAGAAGGCTGAAAGAAGAAGAAAGAAGAAGAAGATTCTTGAATCTTTATTGGTTTATATTTAAAACAAAATGCAAGGAGATTAAAAAATTTTGTAAACAAGAACAGACGTGTAAAATTTAACCCTGATAAATGTGTTTAAAAGTGTTTGTAATAACTAAATAAATACCTGTTATAAATTTTTAAAGTGCTTTAATGTATTCTACGATGGAACTATGCTGTTTCGGTGCCTGATTTTGAGTGATTGATGGAATCTAAGTAGTGAAGGCTGTAACGGGTTCGTTTGAGACGTACTTTGGCTTGCATTGATACCTGGAAATCCTCTAATTTTGTGCTGGGTTCAAACTTCTAAAATCTTCGGATTTGTTATAT
>JABXWE010030301.1:0-14511 GCA_014611495.1 Limonius californicus
TTATTATTCTATGTATAATAAGTGTGAAGGGTATTTTTTTATTTCTGTGTATTTGTTTATAATTGTTGTTGATGTTTAATGTGTTTTTGAGGTGTTTCGTTTGAATTTTGTCTAAATTTAATAATTTGTACACATGTGATTTTTTACCTCAGATTTGGGAGTGTTTGGTTTCAAAAGTTGTGTAATTTTGTCAGGATAGTTATTCTGAAGTTTATTTAATCATATTTTGCTTATTAACATTGTAATCAATAATTTTATATTGTTGTAAAACAGCTGAAGATGCTCTTGATAACTGTGTGTATTTTCATTGGTCCTTTATTAAAATTTATATGCGTGGAAGTTCCAAATTTGGTAAATTTTGTATTGCAGTCTTGTTTTAATGCTTAAAGAGGAAGCACGCATAATATGTTAGCTCTAATTTTGAATTTACTGTGTTTAAGAGCTATTTTTAAAAGTTATGGGCGGTTCCCTAACTTGTTTACTAAAATTGTATTAAAGGTTATGTTACCTTATTAAAGTATTTAATTATGTGCAAGTATTTGTTAGAAGTGTTTATTTAATTATCAAAACGAAGTAATAAAATTCTATTTAAATTACAAGTTATTAAAAATGTTTAATTTATAAAATAATCCAACATACCTGGTGTTTAACATTCAATGGTGTTGTTTATTTCCAAGTTCCTGAAAATTAAGTTATTAGAGAGTGTTGAATTAAAAGTGCTATTATTAATTCATAATAAGAAGAAGTTTACTTACCTTATTTGGAAACTTAACATGTTTCACTGTAATCGTAATTGATTTACCAATGATCGAGGTCATGAATGCAGTGGGATCAAGTATAGAAGTGATGCTGTCTTGCTAAAATTGGCGGGAATCTGCTTACAGTGCATTTCTAGGAGGTTCAGATGTACACTGGATGGTAACATTTTTGGAAAGATAAGTTTATTTTGGTTTAATTCTAATAATTGTGTAATATCTTTATTGCTAGAATTTTATGACTATCAGTAGCGAGGCCACAAACTAAAAAACCCTGAGATATGTATGTTTTTATATGCTGGTATATTTTAATTTGTGTTATATTGGCGTAACCAACTTAAAGATTTAATTTTATGAGCAAGCCGAGGTAGAATCAAAATCTAATTGAGTTTAATAATAATAATATTTATGTATATAAAATAATTCATAGCATCTTTTATGTCACCATCAACGTGGGTTGAATTATTTATATTTATTAACATATTACACAGCATTTATTTTGGCTTGTCAACGTGGGGTTTTTGAATTATTTATTTATATAGATAATTCATAGCAATATATATGAAGCTTTCACAGGCCTTAGCGACCCATCGCTTTTGGTGTGCGACAAGGCTAAGTTAGTTTGTGCAATGCACAACAAGGCCCGACTCTGTAGGTTACCGTGTTGGTGCGTAACCATGCTTAACCTGCTGTTGTGTGTGAATGTTTTTGTTTATGGTCTTATTACTCCTCTAATGCGACTGTAATTCAAGGAGTGCCATTAATTTTATTTCCAATGGAGACCGGGACCCAGTACCGACCACCCAGGGAATTAGAAAAATTTCCGACTCTGGGGAGATTTGAACGGGGAAGCGTTTAGACTATTACACCCAATGCTTGGCTCTCTACAACTTAGCCATCCCCGCCCTACACGGATCTAATACCTTCAATATATCGACGCAAACTCGATTACAATCGTATCATTTCATTTTAAACACAAAAAGCGGAAACACAAATTAAAATAATGACAATTATTAATATGACAGAACGATTCATAAATTCGCCATAGCCACCTAATCGAATTATGTTACACAACTAATTGACGCAACCATGTGATAAAACTTATTATTTACTTTTTATCAATAACTCGATAATAGAGGACAATCGGAAAAATTTTCAGTCTTAATTTTGGATTTGTTTTAGCCCCCCAACTAAAATCACAAAGCACGGACGTCAATTTTGAGAAACCCTGTATAATGGTGTCCAATATTAGCATCCAACGGCCTGCTGTTGTGGATCAGCATTACATTTTTATAACAAACCCGATATAAACAATAAATACTAACCCAATATAGTTGTTAATTTTTAAGTGAGCAGAGCGAACTGGATGCTCGAATTGTGGAATTTCATTATTTATCTAGTAGTTAATGGGGCTTTTCGTTTAAGTACTGCGCGAAGTATCAATTAGGACTTTTGCAGCGAGTTCAATTAACGAAGGATAATTCCATTCTACATTTTAGTAAGGTTTGTGGAGAAGGAAGAGGTATTAAAGCAATCCTTGCCTGCAGTGTTAATGTTTAATGGGTCTGAGAGCGTGAATCAGGAGTGCGGTAGCGACCTCTTAAAGCGCACTCTGCTTGTGGTTGCAACTCCTGGGGCATCGCAGCTCATGAGCCATGATCCTTGCACGTCGCAGCCAGGATTTATGCGATGAAAGCTCTTTTGGTCTCGGAGCTGTTCTCGCGAATTGCAGGATACATAGTTCGGAAATAGGATTTGAAAGTTGTTGTCTTTGCTCCCTTGCTCACTCTTTCTCGCTTTCCCGCTGAAAGCAACCGGAGAAGCGTTCTTAAATATGCAGTGGATGAAGTTCTCCTTAAGAAAATACTTAATCTTAATTAATAATATCAAAATACTGCAATTAAATTTTAAATTTCTACATCATGTAGTTGTATTTATAATTGTATGTATAATTCGAGGAAGAATCTATAGATAAAATAAGAATAAAAATAAAATTAAAAATGTATTTCTAGATTCCCATAGAAAGATTATGAAACGTTTACAGAAGCTTTGTTATAAACGTCTTTAAACGTTATAGAAATAATCCCAAGACTTATAAAGGAATAAACTTTATCGCCAAGTTCTTTGTGATTCTAGTAGAGACACGAATAACTAGCAAGCAGAGCCTAGCGTACATCTACGCTTTTATTCCTAATAAAAATTTGTCAGTTATACAACGTCGAAGCTCCCGGAAGCATAACATTAGCTTCCGAACTCTAGATGTACACAAACTTATGTTGATTGGTATATTTTGACATTTACTGTTGTTATGGTATTAATATTTTTGAAATCGATTTGTATATTTATCATCATCATCATCAATTCTGTCGCTCCATCAGAAGCATAGGGGGTTGTTTACGACGACGATTCTTTGACATTTCTGGGCGTTTCCATCTATGTGGTAACAGAGTTACCAACTCTGTACCACTGATGTGTATTAAAGACTAAAAATATAACGGTTCCTTATTTCAGACGTTTATCATATTTACAATTTTGTCTTAAACACAAATTTTAAACAACAAACTTTGCCTGGATTGCTCAAGAAATGAATTCAATTCACTTAATCTTTACGTTATTTAATAGTCCCTGCAAACCAGAAAAATTAATATTATTGGGCAGCGTTGTTTCTTTCATCTATAACAATGCAGTCAAATTATATACGATAGTTGTTATGCTAAGTTTACTTCAATGTAGAATATTTATAAAAATATACATACATAGCTACCCGTCTAAAAATCAGGGACCTATGTTACTGCTAGTTATACTGAAAGTGATAAGAACTTTCTGTAACCTATGTTGGTATTGAATTAAAATGTGCGCCCAACATTGTCTTTGGGCTTTAGTTGTATAAACTCAAAGCTAACAAAGTTTATCTGCTTGCTGTTTTCAGACCAACCTGAACAGAGATTACTATTAAACGTATGGCAAAAACCGGCTTTAAAACCGAATTTTAAAAATTACTTTCGAAATTATATATAATATTATACGTAATATATAATAAAATACCGCAAAAAACATTAGATTTGTGACAATGCCTCTTGTAATATGACTCTTTCAAAAGTGCAGATTTAATTTTAAAATACAATGAAACCAAAAAATATGTGTAACCTCCGCTTCGGATTTCCAATTTTTTTCCAAAGAATTGTTACGGTACTTTTTAACATATGCCATTTCATTGAATCGAACCATGACATTATTACATTTGATACTTTTGCGATTCCATGTTCTTATATTCGATATTTTTGCGATTTGGCGTGACTACATTCGATATTTTTGCGATTCGACATTATTACATTCGATATTTTTCGATTTGACGTTATTACATTCAATATTTGTGCCACTCGACGTTATTACATTAGATGTTTTTGCGATTCGACGTTATTACATCCGATATTTGGGCACTCCGACGTTATTACATTCGATACTTTTGCGATTCGACGTTATTACATTCAATATTACTTCGACTCGACGCTATTACATTAGATATTTCTGGGATCCAATATTATTATATTTTATATTTTTGTAATTCGACGTTATTATATTCAATAGTTTTGCGATTCGACGTTATTCCATTGGATAATTTTACGATTCGACGTTGGTACATTTAATATTTGTGCGATTCGACGTTATTGAATTCAATATTTGTGCGATTTGACGATATTACATTCCATTTTTTTGGGATTCGACGTGATTACATTGGATATTTCTGCCACTTGACATTATTACATTAGAAGGTTTTGCGATTCGACATAATTACATTCAATATTTGTGCCACTCGACGTTATTACATTAGTTTTCTTTGCGATTCGGCGTTATTACATCCGATATTTGTGCGCTTCGGCGTTATTACATTTGATATTTTTGCAATTCGACGTTATTACATTCGATATTTGTTCGACTCGACGCTATTACATTATATTTCTGGCATTCCATGTTATTATAGTTTCTATTTTAGTAATTCGACGTTATCATATTCGATGTTTAAGTGATTCGACATTACTATATTTAATACTTTTGCGATTCGACGTTATTACATTCGATATTTGTACGATTTGACGATATTACATTCGATTTTTTTGGGATTCGATGTTATTACATTGGATAAGTTTGGCCAGTCGACGTTAGTACATTCAATAATTTTGCGAATCGACGTTATTACATTCGATATTTGTGCGATTTAACGATATTACATTCGATATTTTTGCGATTCGACTTCATTATATTTGATATTTTTGCGAATCGACGTTATTGCATTGGATAAGTTTGCGAATCGACGTTAGTACATTCAATATTTTTGCGATTCGACGTTATTGTATTCGATATTTGTGGGATATGACAATATTATTTCGATATTTTTGCTATTCGACTTTATTATATTCGATATTTTAGCGATTCAACGTTATTACATTCGATATTTGTGCGATTTGATGATATTACATTCGATATTTTTGGGCATCGTTGTTTCTTTCATCTATAACAATGCAGTCAAAGTATATACGATAGTTGTTAAGCTAAGTTTACTTCAATGTAGAATATGTATAACAAATATACATACATAGCTGCCCATTTAAAAATCAGGAACTTATATCACTGCTACTTAGACTAAAAGTGATACGAACTTTCTGTAACCTATGTTGGTATTGAATTTAAATTTGCACGCAATATTGTTTTTGGCCTTTAGTTGTGTAAACTCAAAGCTAACAAAGTTTATCTGCCTGTTGTTTTCAACGAAACCTGAACAGAGATTGCTATTAAACGTATGGTAAAAACCGGCTTTAAAACAGAATTTTAAAATTTTCTTTCGAACTTATATATAATATTATATATAACATACAATAAAATACGGCAAATAACCATTACATTTGTGAAAATGGCTCTTGTAATATGACTCTTTCAAAATTGCAGACTTAATTTTAAGATACAATGAAACCAAAAAATATGTTTAACCTCCACTTCGGATTTCCAATTTTTTCCAAAAAATTGTTACGGTACTTTTTAACATATACCATTTCAAATTTCATTAGAATCGAACCAGCCGTTTGAGAGATATCGATGACCGCTCGCACATATTCACACATGCTCACACACACGTTCTTGGTTTGCCAAATATTTGCCGCGTGCAAATGTTCTAGCACCAACAATTCTATTCTTACAATTTGTGAATTGGTTTCTGTAGTTTTAAATTATGAAATTATACCAAGGCATATTTACTTTACTTTAAAATATCAGTAAAATCAGCATAATTTTGCATTTGCTATAACATATTCTAAGCTTTTAGTATTCGACATGTTTGTAGTTGATGTTCTTACATTCGATATTTTTGCGATTCGACATTATTACATTCGATATTTTTCGATTTGAGGTTATCACATTCGATATTTGTGCCACTCGACGTTATTACATTCGATATTTGTGTGATTCGACATAATTACATTTGATATTTTTGCGATTCGATGTTCTTACATTCGATATTTTTGCGATTTGGCATTATTACATTCGATAGTTTTACGATTCAACATTATTACAATCGATATTTTCGATTTGGTGTTATTACATTCGATATTTGTGGCACTCGACGTTATTACATTAGATGTCTTTGCGATTCAACGTTATTACATCCGATATTTGTTCGCTCCGACGTTATTACATTTGATATTTGTGCGACTAGACGCTATTACATTAGGTATTTCTGGGATTCGATGTTATTATTTTTTATATTTTTGTAATTCGACGTTATCATATTCGATATTTTTACGATTCGACGTTTTTACATTAGATAATTTTGCGATTCGACGTCAGTAAATTTAATGTTTGTGTGATTCGACGTTATTACATTCGATATTTGTGCGATTTGACGATATTACATTCGATTTTTTTGGGATTCGACGTTATTACATTGGATATTTGTGCTACTTGACGTTATTACATTAGATGTTTTTGCGATTCGACGTTATTATATTCGATATTTGTGCCACTCGACGTTATTACATTAGATGTTTTTGCGATTCGGCGTTATTACATCCGATATTTGTTCGACTCGACGCTATTACATTAGATATTTCTGGCATTCCATGTTATTATAGTTTATATGTTTGTAATTCGACGTTATCATATTCGATGTTTAAGCGATTCGACATTATTACATTTGATATTTTTGCGATTCGATGTTCTTACATTCGATATTTTTACGATTTGTCGTTATTACATTCGATATTTTTGCGATTCAACATTATTACATTCGATATTTTCGATTTGATGTTATTACATTCGATATATGTGCCACTTGACGTTATTACATTAGATGTCTTTGCGATTCAACATTATTATATTTGATATTTTTGCGATTCGACGTTATTACATTCGATATTTGTGCGATTCGGATTTATTATATTCGATATTGTTAGTAAAGTTTAATATTACAAGATACTGTTAAGAAAGTTTATTTTCTTACAAACATGAGAACTGTAATTTGATACCATTAATAACAGCTATAAAAAATACTTTGCAACAATCAAGTAAACCAATGATTGCGACATTTTGCAAAAGAACTTTAATTTTCAGATTTATTCAGGTAGCTTTAGTTTTGTTTAAATATCCACATCTTTCACTCAAATTTCGTTCAACCGTACGTCACAGGCCTAAAAATACATTTCTTTAATCGTTTGAAGGCGTTCCAGGGCCGTGCGTGTATTTCGGAAAACGCTTTAGCGATGTCAGCATAGCAATATTTTCGCATCCTGCATAATTTATTGGGACATGTCTATACTAGCAAAACAGAAGTTCTCGTGTGTGAAGTCAGCATGTGCGTAATGCCCCCGCACTTTAAACCCTAAGCGATTAAACTGATTCTGAATTAAATAACAAAGGACTCAGTCAGACAGTTGACAACTTTAAATTGGTTTTCATTGATCGCTATTTAAATGTAAATGGCAAAGTTGTACTCAAAACGTCAAGCAATTATCGAAATGCATATGCAAGTTGGTAATTAAATAATTAATCAAATTGTTTCGCAGTTAATTTTAAATTTCTACGTAATCGTTTCGTTTATTTGAGACTACAATTATGTCTGGCAATTATTGGGTGGATCATAAAAATTCGGAACATATTTTGTAAGTTTTGTAAGTTTTAACTATTAACTAATTTTGATAAGATTGAACATAAATTCTAACTACATCATGTAGAATAATCAAAATATGAAAGCCTATAGACACAGATACAACTTCAGTCAAAAGCTATGAAAATAGGTTATTGTGATTTGTAACATTAGCTTATTTTTGAACAGAATAATTTCGTTGAGACGCAACCAATCTTTGATATATTTGTTGAAGATTGTTATTGTAAATGATTGCTAAATTAAACTGAAATTGTAGTATACAATTTCCGGAATGTTAGGAAAAGCGTGCCTTTTATGTAATAACATGTACTAACGTTTCATCTGATACAATTTAAGTTTATTATTTATTGTGTTATGATTAATGAATAAGTTTTCCTTATCAGCACAAATGATTTACACATATATCCTATCTGACAGAATAGTGAATGCCAAGGAAGCTATAAGAAACGTAATCATGAAAAGCTACTGGTCTAGGTCATTTACTCGCCAAAACCTGCTCGCCAAAACTTGCTCGCCAAAACTTGCTCGCCAAAACTTGCTCGCCAGCGCTTGCTCGCCACCACTTGCCCACCCTCATTTAGTTGCTACCAATTGCTCGCTAGGAGCGTTGTTAGAGAAGACAGTTGCTCGCCTTCTGGTACTACACAAATATATAGTGAAAATTAAGAAAATTTTAAAATAAATAGAACATAAAAGTCACACACTGTCCTCGATAATTTTATTAGACAGAAAGGAATAAATATTAGCCTACATGAATTTAAATTCAGCCGTGATTTAACTATCGAACATCTGTCCTGCGAGCAATCGGCTTGGCGAGCAAACAGTTGTCTATCAAACGACAGGCGCACAAACGGTGTCGGTCAAACGGTAGCGAGTAAATGGTCGCGAGCAAATGGTCGCGAACTACAAAGGAGACTCCATCGAAACGAAAAGACTTGTTCTTTGGAAACTAATGAGTAATTAATAAAGAAGAGAAAAAATTAAATTTCTTAACTGAATATTTCCAATCTTTCGCGGATGCAGAAAAAACAAATGATGAATTTAACAGTATTTTTCAGAAGCTGATGAAACAATGTCCGGCACGTCAGTTCTAACCCTAAGTTCGATCTTAAATATATTATTAATGCAGAACTGTCATCTCATTCTGCTTATATGTAGTTACCGAAGAAGAAGCAATTAAATTAGTGAACAACATGAAAAGTAAAATTGATGATTGGATATTTCACTATAGTTTCAAAAACCATAGCGAAATCAATTGTGAAACCACTGACTTGCGTAATGAATAAGCTATTCAAAAGTAGATATAGGTCACCTGCGAAAATATAGGCTTATTTAAATTTTTCCCAATCTTTCAAAAATAGTTGTCTTTGTTATTACAATTCAACATAGTTATAGATATAAACAATCAACGCTCATAGCTATTGGAACTGTAAGCATCCTAAAAAATATCTTCGAGATTGTGGGATTCTGTAGTCTTCAAGGCAAAATCCTCTTAGCAGTGCAGCTGATATATTTCCACTTACAAGAGGTGGACGTCCCACGTATCATCTAGTAGTTCATCTTTGGCACCGCAATGGAGCCGCCTCTGGCAGTTCCCGTTAGGGGTGGGGTGATTTTGACAGGGCTGCTTTAGTAGATATTTTCAGATTTACCTAACCTGTAACCAGTATAACCATCCCTGTTACTGTGATCACCAAACGACCTCTGCAAATCGCCGTACATAGACTACAAGGAAAAGAGTAGAAGACAAGCTCTTCACTGGCCACTCTGCAAACTGCAAAAGTGATCACTGGTTAATCAACCATGTCAAGATCGGATCGAATGACCGCGCCGAACCACCAACCCGCCAAGCAATGAGTACTCAGTAACTGAATCCTGGAGGATACGCTCACCTTAAGGACCCTTGCTGAGGCAACCTTCCAAGTACAACCACAGGCCTCAATCATAGTAGCACAATAATTACACTTACTAATAGAACTACATCTTCGAAAACAGAAGCATATCTACAGATAAATGTATACAACAGCTATGTTAACATAAACCAAGAGCTCATCTACACCATCTTATAGGTAGCAAATACATAGGTAAACAACACTTCATTACATTTAACAATTAAACAACACACATATTGTTATTCCCTTATCTCAAAGATGTAAACTTTGCATCCGTCTGAGAAGCCACAGTTTGACTTATTTTTTTCTCGATCCTGCCCGAAAGCATCTATCTGCGAAGAGCCCCAGTTCTTGGAAGGCAATATCCATAAACATAATATTATTAGACAACGCGACTAGGGGACCCCGGTGGAGTAGTGCGAATACGAGGTGCCACTCGAGATCACAGTGAAATGCGGTCTATCGGCTGGGGTGTTCGAATGCTGGCTGAGGCGACCGCATTTCACTTAGTTAAGTTTAGGGTGCATGTTGCATGAATGGTTAATGTGTAAGGGACGCCCGCACCCCCTGAAGTAATGCGAAAGTGGTTCCGCAGAGTAGAACGAACGACATGGCGGCTAACTTTTAAACCATAACGTTTAGAACTACACTTTCTAGTGCGGCTCTTGTCATACGAAGGATGATGTCCATAGCTACCAGTGAAGCATGCAAAACTGCATACTGTACATGTTGTCATAGTCTAATTTCTTATGGCCTTTTTGTATGTATAGGGCATTTTCAGGAATACTATACTCGAAGTACAGACAACTTAACCATACCATAAAGTCAAAATTACCTAATAAGGGCAACAGTTTACTGAAAGATTTAAAAGTGAAACTTTCAAGGCAACATTGAAGTCACTGCTTCTAGACAAAGCTAGCTCCACCAACAATGATGAATTTTTAAATCTATAATTGTATGTATTTGTTTGTTTAATAATTATATTTATTATGTGCATACGTACATTATCGACGAATGTGCAAAATGTAAACTTTTACATCAAAATATTCTATTCTGTTTTACAGTGACAATTAATAAATAAACTTACCCTATGTTTGCGATAAATTGGATGTAACAGAATCGTGGCATAACTCAAATAAGTTTTATTGTAGCCCAATATTATTATTATAACTAGCTTTTATTACGTAAATTCTAATTGGCAACTGTAAAAGTACTCAGTTCTAATATTTGATTGCCTCCTGAGTTGAATAAAGATTATTCGTTTCGCACAGAATTCCATGTATATGTTTACAGGTAATTGATAGGTCTATTACAATTTTGTTACACTTTGTACATTACAAACTTGTCGCCTAGTATCTCCTTGTGATAACTTTAAAGTGTAAAAAAGTGCAGCTATTTTCAATTGGTGGTGTAGTGAATTTAAATGAAAAACCGAGTTAATTCTTGACTCATTTTTACGTAGTAAAAAGTAGCAAACCGTTTTCGTTATTTATGTACACCCAGCAGAATCGGACCCTTGGAAATCTCCGTACAGAGTGTGGAGGGTTCTTGTATAATTCAATTTCATGGTTGGATCCCTTCGCTCGCTTTTGCCCGATCGTTTTATACTCACTGCCCCCAAAACACGCTCCAAATGATCATTAATACCCGCCCGTTTATATTTAATAGGCTTATATTAAATAATCTAGCGGAAAATTGTTTAAAAATTAGTTTTACTTTTGAAATTTCGAATTTATATCTCTTATTGAGTGTTTCCGTCGCAGCATTTCCCGGTTCTATAAACGGAATAATTTTAAACGATCTAATTTCAATTTAAACTCGCCATTGGTAAATACGTTCTGTTAATTGTGATCAAAGTGATTCTGATCAAAACAAAACAAAAAGCAGTTTTATTCCGGAAATTAACTTCTTCTGGTTCTCCCAATTACTGTTTCATAATTGTGTTATGGATAAATGCAGTTGAAGGTAAAATTCATTGTGGACGTACGTAAGAAATATAATAAATGTAACACACCTTGAAGATGAGATTACTGTGGACAACTTGCCGCTAGTTGAAGTTTAGTATCTGTCACTATTGAGTATTTTTGATCTCTGTGGAATTCTATGTTTTATTATTTATTATGTGTGATTGGGTTGATTGGTCGAGATTGTAGTTTGCAAGCATATCTTTGCTTTAATTCCGATATGAGCTATATATTCCATTTAAATTAATTATGGTACTTACTTGTACTGAAGAGTTTCATGAAAAATGTCTACACTTACAGTTACTTAATTAATGAAAGCCACTGCTTACACCTATAATTTAATTAAAACCAACTTACAACATAAATCAACGAATACTTTCTTGTATCGAAACGGAAGCAAGCATACCCTCAATATGGTTTGCTGATTTTTGTTTACTGTCATTTAGGTCAACTTTTGTTAATGATATTATTCCATTAAATAATGTAACATTACATCGACATGATTGAGGACGTAAAAATGTGTTTCATATTATTATTCTTCCTGGTCAATATAAGCTGTCACATGCCAAAATTAAAATAGGGCGCCAGAATTGCTTGTTATACGCCAAACTAGCGTTTACGTAAGCAGACAACTAAATAATCCGTCGGAAAGGGCTCATCAGCTATCTCAGGGAATAGAGGGGTTTACGGCTTGTTGTTACAGGAAGAAAGTCTTTAGTAACGCTATATACGGGATATGTCAACGCAACTGGGTGTGGTTTTTTCAAATACACCTTTACGTAGATCCTCGTGAAAAGGCCAAAGATCGACAGCTTACGGAAGTCGAACCTACCTTGTTGTGCTTCCTCCTTGCTTCAAAACTATTGAAAAAAATACACACAGTAAGCAAAAAGTCTTAGGATGTACACGATGGTTATAAATAAATAAATAAATATGTATATACATATATATATATATATATATATATATATTGCTATTGAACACCTCTTTATTTTTAAGTATGATATATAATAAAAATCTTGTTGGAGCAAATATAAAAAATATAACTTTAATCAAGATAACTCACTCTATCTGAGAAACCGATAATAAATAAATCAATCAATACATTGTTTAAGCATCACATAAATCAAATACACTTTGCACCAACCTGTATGGGATAATCACAGGATGTCTGTTATAATTGGAGCAAACTGTGTGGTCTCGAACGCTAAGGAACAAAGTAAACACACAAAAGGCACAGGAAATGCAAGAATATTTTTGATCATTCAGAAATTATTTTGTAAAATTCAATGCAGCATTATGAGTGCTTTCTTAAATAACCAAAAACAAATTAACTTTTAACAAATTTATACATGACATTTAACTTTAATAATCAATAGAAACCTCTTTAAATCACCAAATAGCACCCTTCCTTATTCTTTATAGTAATTGTTTGTATAAATCAATAAAACCCACCTTCTTTTACTCTTAAATGGATGGAATAACTTGGATGTTAGTAGAATTCCATGTCTAGAAATTTGAAAACTGCACCGCTCCGGCGATAAACAACTGACCTCGCACTCCACTCGTAGTTCGTAAATGTTTTTGAAGAAATGGTAGCAGTAGAACGTTCTTTAATTGATCCAAATTTTGGCCAACAAGTAAGTAGCTTAATTTTATATTAATTCCTTTTTTGCAAATATCCAATAAATCACTTGTAATAACTGACATTGATAACAATAAAACTATAACCTCCAAAATTGACTTGATTTAAGATTTTTTAAGGGAATTTTTTAATTAATTCCAATATAATGTAGCACTTTGCTTGGTTTATTATTTAACACTGGTGCTTATTCTTGTTAATTTTGTAGATGTAAAATGAACTCGAAGATGATTCTTGGTTGCCAAACCAATTGTGTTTATCAACATGCAACAGAATGACGATCGGCAAACATTCGAAGAACGACGAACGCTATCTTCCAAATGCGACAAAATTCGCATTTTTCTGACATTTTTGCAAAATCTCGGCGTAAGTACTAAGAAACACTCCGAATATGTTCTCAAACATTAACACTTTTTATTTCCATAACACTTAGTTATAAACACGAATTACAAATTTAACGGAACTGCATGAGAGTGTGTGTTCAGCTTGGTGGTAAAAAAGCAACTCTCCACTATTTTTTACACACAAAATTCTTCCGATGTCGTAGAAATACAAAATGTTAATGCGCCTAAGCATAAATTTACCAAATATTTATAAATTACAATAACTTTCGTATAAATAATTTTCCATCAAAATGAAGCACACCACTGTGTTACACATTAAAAAATGCACATTTTGATACCTCACATTCTTTCGATAATGCATTTAGAAATTCTCAAATATTTTTTTAAAAATGTTCACATAAATTCTTTAAAATTAAATGTTGATGAAATTCATCTTATAGCTTTTTTACATACACTATCACATTACTACAAACATGTTTTTCTCAAAAGTAAAGTTAAACTTCAATTAAATTACAAATTATAATGTAGCTGTCGAATTGACTACAATTTTACTCATATTTCATTAATTACAGCAATTAAAGCAACCTGAGGACATAGAATCCAAGTCTCAGCTTTACGATACCCACTTAACATCGGAAACTACTACATCCTATTTGATTTAAATGTGGTTAAACAATCCATTTTTGCACATGGTAGTTTAATAAAACTTAAACTTAAATTTAGAAATAAGTTAAGTTAAGAACCTGTTTTAACACAGCAAT
>JABXWE010030302.1:0-19032 GCA_014611495.1 Limonius californicus
GGTATGTGTTACGACAACATTTAAATTATAGTTATTATTTTATTTATAATGAAATCATTATTATATCTAAGTATTATAAACCAATATTGAGCAGCAATAGGCGGACGTTAAATGAACAAACAAGCTCCACTGGCAACATTGCCTGCTTTCAAAAAACATAACCTTCATCAAGAAAAACTAACATAACCCCACATAATTAATTGACAAATTTCAATGATACCACACATTCCCCCAGATTTCCACAGCCTGTTGGATGGCAAATCAATCGTGTACAGATTATAGTAGAGATGTAACAATTCTGTTAAAGGAAAACATGTTTGTATCTTTTTCTACCTGTTTTAATTTCAATAAATAAATAATTGCACAATTTTACTATGAAACCATCACTATATGAAATTATTTATTGGGGCAGTCATTATAACTTAAGAAATATTTCAAGACAATAATCAAGCTTTGTAAATTTAAGAAACCATTATTTTCACCTCCCTTGCATTAAACAACACAGTACATAACAATTATTTAGATGTTATTTTTGAAGATGTTACACTGAATCAGTCTACAGGATATTTTTCAGTCTTGTTAACACAGGCACTAAACAACACGACGTACTTCGAAGAACCTTTTGAGGTAATAGACTTGACCTAGCGTCATGGCAACAAGGATGAGGGCTTCAAAGAACGACCACATGACAACTCTTGAATTTGTGCTTTCATTTATGCTTCTATGAATGCGATCTCTAACTTGCATATATTCCTGTTCGTGTTTTACACCTGTTAAAGCCCCTAAAATCAGAAGCTTCATAAATACTGCTTAATTTAAGTGCACATAATAAATTCTTACCGCTGAGTTCCCGAATCATGTCTTCTAATTTGGACGCAGATTCGCCGTCTTTGGATTCTTCATGTTTTGGTGCCTCACCGATTTGCATGTTAAACATAACTACTTTTGGGGTCATTGTGGACATTTTATTTGAGAAACAATATGTGTACACTCCAGGCGTGTGTGCAGCAAAGGTGTATTTGCCAGATGTCTCGCGCTCTCCGGTGTAAATTACTTTACCGTCTGGCCCCACTATGCGGACGTCTATGTCCAAAAAGCCGCCTTCGGCTATCTCGAACGTAAGACCTGTAAAGTCATTTCTTCAAACAACTGGATAACTAAACAGAACAAGCACTTACTCATTTTGGTGCCAGCTTCAACTTTGTCAAAAAAGCATTCTTCGGCGTGTGCATCGACAGTTATGAAATAGGCGAAACTTGGTGTTATTACATATATTAAAAATAATAATACACACACAATTTGCATTTTTATGTAGTTCATCTTGTACTTTAAATTGAATGTATCCAAAAGTTCCGATCAGGGGCCACGTAACCTCTTTGAACCTCTTTCTAGTTTGCATTCGAAACAACTTCGTCGAAAATTAGTGCATACGTCGAATATACAGTCAGTATTGTAATATTTTAGCAGAAATCTGAAAACTAATTCTTATTAGAACGGTTTAAAGCAATTTTAAACTAATATATGGCAGCTAAAAATCATTAGAATAAGTAAATATCTCACTTTCTTATAGGAAATATCAAGAAACTTCCGAAACCTAGATCATGTACGAAACGAATAATACATTGTGCTGCAGTACCTCAAAACTGTAACACATAAGAGATGAAACTATGAAAATCAACGAAGAAATCTGAAGGTATGAAATAGAAAATAAATGTTGAACATGGTATGGTCATACGGAGAAAAAAAAACAGATGGCTATATACAATGACAATGGATTCCTACAGAACATGGAAAACAAAGCAAACGCTAGAAATGTGGAAAAATGGAAATGAAAAATAAGCAAACCTGAGAATTGCAAGAAAAAGAATGGGAAGACAGAAAAATACTGCGTGTAGGATGCGAGGAACGAAAACTTGCCTGAAGATAATTGAATATAATAAAATATAAAAGATAATTGCTTGTAAATTACAATATTATTCTCTTGATTTAATTATGTGTAATAGTAAACGATTCAGCCATGCAAGCAGATATATTATCACTGATATTGTCTAGCTTATGACCTTGGAAGTAATAAAAGGCCGATATGGATAGAATCTTTAAAGAAGTACCAGCACAAGTATTTAGAATAACAACTACTATCTTCAAAGTCTTATTAAAAAAGAACTACTTCCCACGACCGTGGTCCAAATGATACGTATTCAGAAGTTGGTAAATATGTGACCGACCTATTAGTTTTCTTCCCATCTTCTCAAAGAAGAAGCTGTTTTTTGACAACTAAAGGCTTTACTAGAAGGAAGGAACTCTGTTCCAAGCCACAAATTTGACTGCCAATAATAGCCCGCGATAGTGAATAGGATTACTAGAAAAATAAGGTCATTTTTAAGGTCAAAGAACATGCCATACATCTACTTTGAGGTATTAACATCATATCCCATGAACGGCACTTCTTTGTAAAATATTTCAAAGCTCGTATCTCTCCTGATCCCAATTAAATCTGAAGCACATCAGGACAGTTTTCTCTGTTTTATCCTGTGTCTTAGTGGTACGTCTTTGTAAAATAACGCGAAGCTCATATATCTCCTGATCCCCATTAAATGTTACGAGCCAATCGAGCTTTTTCGACGACCCGTAACCAGATGGATGGAAAAAAGCCTGCAGCTTAGCTCAGAGGAGTAGGGGGAGTTCGTGAAAATCGCTTATGGGAGAAAATCTTTAGTTGTGTACAGGGCAAGTCAAAATAAATGGGCGCCGCCTTCCAAATCCAGCTGATTGTAGGTCCTCGTGGAAGGCCGAGAAGCCAACAGCTTACGGGAATGGAACTTACTGTTATTGTGCCTCCTCCTATATATTTAAAGCTTGCAAAATTCTTACACAAACAAGTACAATAGACACAATAAGAGGCAATAAATTTTAAAACACATATAATTAAACGGTTAAAAATGACAATACAAGAAAATGACAAGTGATAACGCTATAAGTCTGGATTACATAATTTAAATTTTTGAACGTTCAGGAAAAAAAACTCGCCGCCACTGGAGCAACGGGATTTACTTTTTGCATACAGCTACGTACCACCAGTGACGCTGAAGTTCACAAAAATAACAGAATGTAATCTAGTAGTTTTGCAACAAACCACTAACACCACAAACGGCGACTGAAGGTAGCTGTTTCCAGTTACATAAAAGCAAAATTTGAAGTTTGCAAGATAACGCGAAACAAAAACGATTACTTTTAGACATCACAAAACTTGATCTTTTACCTTGAACGGAAATAGGAGCGGCCGGCACAATACTGGTTCACAAAATGATAAAAATCCATGGGTACGATCCTGAAGCCTGGGTTGAAGGAAGTCTATATCCAGGGGCCCGGAAATTTTGATGCATTCAGCGCACCAATGATAACTGCAGAGCGACGGAGCTAGTTTCGAAATTAATCCGCCTAACGGCGATCGGCCAATTCACCAAGAAATTGTCTTTACCGGGGTTGAATTAAGTGTTTCCCTTTTAAATCCGGCAGTAGCCGATGGTCTGTTTATACCCTTTGGTAATAAAACAGCGAGACGGAACACACATAACAGATACCCCTCAAAAAAAAAAAACTCAAAAGCCGCCACTTGCAGCACTCGATATAATTACGGCCCTCCCCTAGAGATGTAATTTTGGGAAGGTCCGGAGCCGAGAAAGGTGGAAGGTCGACTGACGTAAAAACGCAACGGGTAACTCCACTTCTCCAAAAACATTGCACCACACTTTGAAACATTATGAAATATTCTAGAATAAGGGACACAAAACAAATAGCGAAATGGTGACTCAAAATAAGACTGCAATTAAAATAACGCTATTAATTCTTACGAAGCGGCAAACAAATTTAAGAAATTAATTCATATAAAGCGGCACAATTTAAAATGAACATAACATAAATCTGAAGCACACAAGACAATTTTCTCGGTTTTATCTTGTGTCATGGTAGTACTTCTTTGTAAAATATTGCGAAGCTTATATTTCTCCTGATCCCAATTGAATCTGAAGCCTATTAGGACAGTTTTCTCTGTTTTATCCTGTGTCTTAGTGGTACTTTTCTCTAAAATATTGCGAAGCTCATTTCTCTCATAATCCCAATTAAATCTGAAGCACATCAGGACAGTTTTCTCAGTTTTATCTTCTGTCATAGTGGTATTTCTTTGTAAAATATAAAGAAGCTTATATCTCCCCTGATCCCAATTAAATCTGAAGCACATCAAGACAGTTTTCTGAATTTCATCTTGTGTCATAATGGTATTTCTTGGTAAAATATTGTGAAGCTCATATCTCTCCTGATCCTAATTAAATCTGAAGCATATCAGGACAGTTTTCTCAGTTTTATCTTGTGTTTTAGTGGTACTTTTTTGTAAAATATTGCGATGCTCATATCTCTCCTGATCCCAATTAAATCTGAAGCACTCCAGGGCAATTTTCTCAGTTTCATCTTGTGTCATTATGGTACTTCTTTGTAAAATATTGCGATGCTCATATCTCTCCTGATTCCAATTAAATCTTAAGCACTCCAGGACACTTTTCTCAGTTTCATCTTCTGTAATAATGGTACTTCTTTGTAAAATATTGCGAAACTCATATCTCTCCTGATCCCAATTAAATTTGAACCACATCAGAACAGTTTTTTAAGTTTTATTTTGTGTTTTAATGGTACTTTTTTGTAAAATATTGCGATGCTCACATCTCTCCTGATCCTAATTAAATCTGAAGCATATCAGGACAGTTTTCTCAGTTTTATGTTGTGTTTTAGTGGTACTTTTTTGTAAAATATTGCGATGCTCATATCTCTCCTGATCCCAATTAAATCTGAAGCACTCCAGGGCAATTTTCTCAGTTTCATCTTGTGTCATTATGGTACTTCTTCGTAAAATATTGCGATGTCCATATCTCTCCTGATTCCAATTAAATCTAAAGCACTCCAGGACACTTTTCTCAGTTTCATCTTCTGTAATAATGGTACTTCTTTGTAAAATATTGCGAAACTCATATCTCTCCTGATCCCAATTAAATTTGAACCACATCAGATCAGTTTTCTAAGTTTTATTTTGTGTTTTAGTGGTACTTTTTTGTAAAATATTGCGATGCTCGTATCTCTCCTGATCCCAATTAAATCTGAAGCACTCCAGGGCAATTTTCTGAGTTTCATCTTGTGTCATTATGGTACTTCTTTGTAAAATATTGCGATGCTCATATCTCTCCTGATTCCAATTAAATCTGAAGCACTTCAGGGCAATTTTCTCAGTTTCACCTTGTGTCATTATGGTACTTCTTTGTAAAATATTGCGATGCTCATATCTCTCCTGATTTCAATTAAATCTAAAGCACTCCAGGACATTTTTCTCAGTTTCATCTTCTGTAATAATTGTAAAATATTACGAAACTCATATCTCTCCTGATCCCAATGAAATTTGAACCACGTCAGAACAGTTTTCTAAGTTTTATTTTGTGTTTTAGTGGTACTTTTTTGTAAAATATTGCGAAGTTCATATCTCTCCTAATCCCAATTAAATCTGAAGCACCTCAGGGCAGTTTTCTCCGTTTCATCTTGTATCATTGTGGTACTTCTTTGTAAAATATTGTGAAGCTCATATCTCTCCTGTTTTCTCATTTTAATTTTGTATCTTCTTTTTCTCATTTTAATTTTGTATCTTCTTTTTCTAAGGACTACGGCATTACAGTTGTTCCACTGGCGGTTAGGACATGTGATTTTGTTTATGATTAGGTATAATATAATCTACAATCCAACTCTTGCTCGGTATATTTTTTAGTGGGCACTGCAGCTTGTATTTGGATGTATTGGTTTGTTTCGCATTCAACAGTTGTGCTACAAAATACAGTTACACTTACCTTGCCACTTCACGCAAACACTAATTTTAAACAGTATTACCATAAAAACTTCCCTAACAGTTACCTCACCTAAACTATTTTTTAAACGCAAGAGAAATAACGCAAGGCCACATTGATATTTCGTAATGCTTATGATAATGACTCAGTTAAGTACAGAGCCGGTGCAGTTACATCATAAGTCAAATCTTGGAACAGATGATTGGTGGCAAACAGGGGCATAACCTGTTCTAGCCCTTTATATATACAGGGTGTTAATGAATGGCAGGGACAAACTTCTAGGGCTTGAAGTATACATGAAAACAAACATTTTTTGTTAATAAATGTGTGGTCAAAAGTGTTTCCTTTCAGGGATAGAGCTTCTCAAAGATTCTTTAAGAAGCGCCTAAATGTAGGCAACTCAATTTACTACCTACTATTTGTTTCCATAACGAAGGAAATTAATACAGGATAAATAAAGCCCTCTTTCCCACTTTTCAAATTCAAATTAAATTTAAAATAAATTAATTAACAAAATTGCTCAAAACTAAGCAATAGAAAAAACCAATTTCTATTGCTAGTTCCGTCGTTATGGAAACAAATAGTAGGTAGTAAATTGAGTTGGCTACATTTAGGCGCTTCTTAAAGAATCTTTGAGAAGCTCTATCCCTGAAAGGATACACTTTGGACCATACATTTATTAACAAAAAATGTTGTTTTCATGTATACTTTAAGCCCTAGAAGTTTGTCCCTGCAATTCATTAACACCCTGTACATATATATATATATATATATATATACAGGGAATTTTTCTTTTTAGTATACATTGCCTATGTATAATTTAAAAAGACGCGTCAATTTCGCCTATTGTGTAGGCAACCAACTATACCGACAACTAAAACGCAGGAGCAAACTTCACCAGTTGTGAATTATTTGAGTATGAAGGTTATGTTGATACAGTGTTTATATTAAATAAGTATTTCACCCTGTATATAGGACGCAAATGATGATACTTATTTATAAATTACAAAAATCGACAGGATTATTGTTCGTGTAAGGTCCGTGAACATTCTATTTTCTTCGTACAACAGAAATGCATCAACGCTAAGATAGTGTAGTGGTTATCGTCGCTGCCTTCGAAGCAGTTGATCCGAGTTCGACTCCCGGCCGTCACAGATTTTTTTTAATTAGGTATAATTTTTGTAAACATATTTAATTTCATTTCTTCGGTTGAAACGTGATTACTTTTAGTTCTTATTTTATGATTTAAATTTTTTAATTTATTACGCATCCCTCTGACTTACATTTTCTAACAATTGTTTGTATGATTGGAATACAAGGAGTTAAGTTTAAGTTAAAAAATAGAATTAGTCTTTATTTAGTGTCTTCTTGCGTTTTTTATACAACCATGTACAGTAAAGACGAAAAAGTGCAAATTCTAATGTGGTATCAGAATGGTAACAGATCAAGAACTGTGAGAGACTTATTTTCAGTAAAATATCCAGAAAGACCTATTCCTTGTATTCGAACCATACAAAAATTATACCTAATTAAAAAAAATCTGTGACGGCCGGGAGTCGAACTCGGATCAACTGCTTGGAAGGCAGCGACGATAACCACTACACTATCTTAGCGTTGATGCATTTCTGTTGTACAAGAAAATAGAATGTTCACGGACCTTACACGAACAATAATCCTGTCGATTTTTGTAATTTATAAATAAGTATCATTATTTGCGTCCTATATACAGGGTGAAATACTTATTTAATATAAACACTGTATCAACATAACCTTCATACTCAAATAATTCACAACTGGTGACGTTTGCTCCTGCTTTTTAGTTGTCGGTATAGTTGGTTGCCTACACAATAGGCGAAATTGACGCGTTTTTTTTTAAGTATACATATGCAATGTATACTTCTTCTTCTTCTTCTTCTGTGTATAGGCCAATGGCCTGTTATTACCTACAATGCAGTAGGTTCTATGAGCCCTCTTTGCACGTATGCCGGGCAGGAGGCTAGCCTAACCCGTCGAACAGAGAAGAGAAGTTCCACTACAAGGTTAACGATTGTCAAAGATGTTTGTAAGACAACCGGGGCAATGTATACTAAAAAGAAAAATTCCCTCTATATATACATACATATAACATATATATTATACAGGGCGTCAATTTGAAAACGTAGAATGTGTTACATCTCTTGAAATAAAAGAGGTATTAAACATTTCTAGAAAGTGTTTCTACAACAAGAAGGGGGAATCATCATGACTTATAAGGTAACTTTCCCTGTTTAGCCTTTTGAGCAACCCCAATAAACATTTTTTTAAATGGTATCACCCACCTTTTGATACTTCATTGAACAGTAGAACTCTGTGGCTATTATTTTGGATATTTTACTCGTATTTACAACATATTACTTTTAGTAAAACATTGAAATGTTAGGCTAGTTTCAGTTAAACTTGATTAAGTTACATTAAAGTTGAATAAGATTTGCTCAGGTTAAAGATTATACTAGATTCTCTTGAAGATATGATAATTTAAGTTGATTAATTGATCTTTGATTGAGCGAGATCTTGGACGCGGATTTCCAAGCATCTCTTTGCATTAAATTAGATTAAAATTCAATAAAAGTAGATTGTATTGAATAGAATTTTGAATGAGCGAGATCTAAGACGCGGTTTTCCAAGCATCTCTAAGCATCTCAGCCATCATTGGCTTATTGTACACCCTATCTGGAGTAGTTCTAACCGCAGTAGTGATTTTTAACGTGTCACACATTGTAGTGACACGGTACGCAAGGTTTTACTTCTTATCAGACAGAAGGCCCACGTTCAGAATTTTCCTATAGGCAAGTGCGGTAACCACTAGACTACCAAGACCGGTCAAAAGTTAGATTAGGATACACTTAAGTAAGTAAATTATTCAAAAAATACGAAGAAAAAAATTAGATCCGGTTGCGATATGGACTCATTATCGAGTCAGTATTATTAAAGTCTTGGCAGCAGACATAGTACTGTATTAAATAAATATTTTAAAAACAAGTAGGCAAATTAAAACATTAAAACAAGACAAGAAATTTATTTATTTATCAACGAACATTTTTAATTTAAAACAATTTTTCTTTCTATGGCTGATTTTGAACAAAGTTTAGACGTCGAAGTAGGAGAAAATTTTGATGAAATAACTCAGCAAGACGACTCACAGGAAGATTTGGATTTGGATGCGGATGATGTTCTGTTGGGATGTAAGAGGATATTCCACTTGCCCTTCCAACCGATATGGTACTACTTCATGCTGCTCGTTGCAGTTTTCCAGATATACCTTTGCATCTACGAAGCAGGTTTTAGAAAATATGGAAGAGCGGATGGTTTACATATAGATTTCACCGGTAAGTTACCCCGTCAAAAGTAGTAGTAGGTCCACTCATTTACTTTAAAAGTATTTTGGGAATTCGCTGAATACAATATGATACTATAAATATTGCCCTTATTATGATATCCAATAACCTGTAGATAGTGCTAGACTTAAAATATTCTTAGTGGTTCATTTCACACGTGGTACGGTGTATTTGAATTGTCAGTTTGAAGTGTGCCAAATAGAGTTAAAAAATATTTCAGAATGAACAAATCAGTAAAAGCGATTCAGAATTATGAATCCTATCCATCTCTACGATTGTTTAATCTAAACATATGACACGACAGCAAAAATAATATACTTTTTCCTTTTACAGTTGTTAAGCATGTCTCATCAGCGATGTACGCAATCGACATATTGCTTTTAATTGGCTGCAGAACCATCAGTGGACTCCAAATTTCACCGTCAAAGATTCGTCGCCCAAACTGGGTTCTACTGGCGGACTTCATATCCATTTTACCAATAGAGTTGTTGATACCCATGCATCATCCCATATCGCCCCTCAAAGCCAAGCTGTATTATGTTGTTCAACTCCATGACTGCTTGAAAATCGTGCGGGTATACCACACATTTTATTACATTCACCACAGCGTAGGAACTTCGAAAGTACCTCTTCAGATTTTTGAGTATTATTTTTCCATGGGGGTGGCTATCATGATTGGATTTGTCATGACATACCAAATTATGTGCTTGGATGTCGATTGCGAAAAAGCGCCAACTCCAGAACAATACTTTACCTGTATATACCAGTCCGTAAGTAAAGTTACTGCCAGGGGAATCACACTATACCCCAACAACCTATTCTGGATGTTAGCCATGGCTATCATTGGCTTTATCGTATTCTTGGCCATTATTGGATCAAGCATGGGGTACGTTACAATAGCTTTACATACGTCGTTAGTTCATCGATACGACTTTTTAAATAAATTAAAAGTGATGAATATAGCTTGCAAAAAGCTGAACGTTCCAAAGTGTATTACCAAAAAGAATATGGATTTCTTCGACAGATTCTGGAAGAAGCGCTCTGGTTACAGTGATGCAAATCCCGATTACCTTCAGGTGATGCCGCAATCGATGTACGAAGAAATATCATTAGATATCAGTTGGTATGCCCTTAAGCACTCCCAGTTCTTACGAAACATGGACATACCCTTTCTACGTCATGTTGCAACATTCGTGCAGTCGAAATTTATACTACCTGGAGAAGTTATCTACAACAAAAATTGCACAAAAAATATGATGATATATGTAGTCTCAGGAATTATACAAATTTTGTCAGAAGAAGATGACGATACGCCGATTTTTTCCTTATCTGCTGGCACATGCTTGGGAGAGTCGAGCCTGTTTTTTAATTGCAAATCCAAATCAACCGTACGCAGCAAGACCGTATGCAGTCTTCATGTACTAAAAGCGAAAAATTTTATAAAGTTGATGAAACTCTTTCCGCAACAATTCTTCCAGTTGAGGAAAGCGTTTAAGGAAAGGTTGGCAATGGCTCAAAGGTACCACGCTCTTTCAAACTCCATTAACCACATGCAAAACATTGTGGAAAGAACAGATTACATAACAATTATGTGGCTCAAGGCTACCTTGCATAGGTTGATGACGAGAGAAGGAGATACCTCCTTTGGACACCAGTGCCATAATATATTCCTAAGGGACGAATTTGACGAGGAAAAATTTGTGGACTTAAATTTCAGTGCCAAACATCTTGATATGTTGGTCATTTCTGAACGGTTGGAACTTATCAGCGACACTGTATTTATGAAAACGTCGTGTCCCTGTGTATTTCAGCCCGCGTCCGTAGTTCTCAATTCCTGGGAAGGCATAATAATGCTCTTTGCAATAGTAAACGCGTTTGTGGTCCCCTACTTCGCTCTAGTGGAGCCTAACATTCCGCTTTGGTACGAAGTATGGGTTTACATCATTACGACGCTTTGGGTGCTAGATCTGTATGTCCAAATTTCCACCGCTGTAAAAAAGGCAGATGTGATAGTAGCCGATGTGGTGCGTATTTTTCTTTATAGAATGGGCACACCACCGTTCCTGACCGACCTATTCTCTTCTATACCATTGGAATTCATGTCTAGCATAATTATCCCTAAGATTTCGCCTCAATATTGTGCCTTGCTTCATTTGAACCGCGTCGTCAAAATCTGGAGAGTGCATTCCATCTTTAAGGAATGGGAACAGCAGCTGAACGTGAACCTTATTCTGATTCGCTACATCACGTACTGCAGCCTTCTTTGCTTCATGACGTACTTGTGTTCTTGTTTGATGTTTTCCTTCAACTGCTTCGATCACAACTGCCGATTTTACACGGCTTCGAGTACTGCAGAGCAACTGCTTTGGTGTTGCGAAATTACCACCCATATTTTAACTGGAGTTACCGTACCTAGTCGTCTGTACGACAAGTCCATGTACTATCCCGTCTTCTTATGGCTCACCCTCATTTCAACTGCTCTCTTCGTATTCATTTGTGGGAGCGTTGCATCAGAATACGCATTGCAGAGAGCAAGCAAGATCAAACTTGCGGGGATATTGACCGACATTATCAGCCTGATCAAGAGCAAGGCGTTGAGTACCAAGTACAACAATAGAATTTTTGAATATGTGGAAACTCAATGGACGGAAAATTGCGCAACAAACATATTATACAAAAGGTCTCCTTTTGCAGATTTACCCTTGCAAATTTATGGACTGCTGAAAGAAACCATCTATAAGGACACACTCCTCAACATACCCCTTTTTCAAGAGCTCTCAGACAAGGTTATGCTGGATATTTGCAAGGTAATGTCCAATAGCGTACTGCCACCAAACGAGGTGGTCTGTTATGCTGGAGACATTCGCTGTACCTTCTACATTATTGTTAAGGGTTATTGTAGGGTAATTTCGAATGGTACTGGTGCGGAAAATTGGCTTCTTGGACCAGGTCAAGCTATATCCGTCTTAGAAACTTATCTGCGGCTTCCAGTCATGTACACCGTAGTTACCGTCACACACTGTAGATTGGTGATAATTAATTATGATAGCTTGGAAAAAATCTATTTGACATATCATGAGCATAAGGAAGAAGTGAAAACTGCCTTGGAAGAAGCTGACGTCGCAAATAAATTGGAAACAATGTTCCGATCCAGCCCAACCAGCCCCGGCTTTGCGAGGACGGAGGAAGCCAAAAGCAAGAAATCATTTCGCAAATTTGGCTATAACATTGAAGCAGATTCCTTCGAAGAGTACGATTATTACATCCCCTTCGACAGACTGGGTTTTTTGTCGTTCGTCCAATACTTTCTGTTGCGTTACACGATTCTACCAGAAAGCAAATTCTTGCTTAGATGGGAAATGTGCAGATGCGTCTGCGCGGTGTTGTCTGCACTGTTGTTTACTTACACCGGAACTGGCACATGTACCCAATGCGATTGGTACTTTCTTCTGGCTCTGCTCGACGGCATGGCATGGATAGACATTTATCTTCGACTCCACGTAGGCTACTACAACGAGGACGGTATTTTAATAAGTCATCCATTAAAAACGGCCATTTATTACATTCAGCACGGATTCATAGCGGATTTTATTGGTGTATTTCCGGTACACCTCTTTTTTCCGATGAGACGTCGGCATCACAACAAAGTCCTTTCACTTTTACAATTAAACCGTATACTTCAAATGTATAGATATATAGGATTTTTTAATTACATAGAAATGAAGACCTTCCTCCCAATAAGGGTTTTACACATTGTTAAATATTTTCCGATCACACTCATTATATGTGTTTGCGTTGGGTCAGTGGTGATTAATGCCGTATGTGAGTTTAGCGAGGAAGTGTACAATTCCGATAACGAGATTTTTACCAAAGGTGTAAATTGTTTGAACAACACCTGGATTACAAGATCCCCATTCCAGAAGCCCCTGAGTCCAGCCAGAGTGCAGCTCTATGCAGTTTACTTCGCCACCAGTATCATGACTTTAGCCGGAATGACGGGTTTCGAAATTCGGTCCACTGTGATCGCGGTGTTGGGATTGCCTCTAGCGTTTATGTCTTATATTTTGAACATCCATATAATAAGCACGGCTATAGCCCATTACACTACAGGAAATTCGGCGCTTATGGAGTACCAGGAATCTATGGAAGTGGTGCACAACTTCATGAGCAACTTCAAAGTCAAGGCTGATTTGCAGAAAAAGTTAATTGCTTACTTCGAGCTGAAATGGCGTCGTAAACGGGGACGAGAAATCCACGAATCCATCAGTAGGTTTAATCGCTCATTGCAGCAGGACATCCTATACGACGTTTATGGTCAGACCTTGGAAGAAGCTTCGTTGTTTACTGGTGACAGTCAGCCGTTCTTGCGCAATCTCTTTTTGCAAGTGTCCCATGATGTGAGCACGAAAGAGAGTTTTATAATTACCGTGAACGATATCACCCAGTATCTTCATATCCTCTATAAGGGCAAACTGGGCGTGCTTGCTCCAGACGGGTCAAGACTGGCTACACTGACACCGGGAAGTATGTTTGGTAATTTGGACGACTACGGCATGACACGCCAAACCGTGAGTGTAATAGCGTTGGGGCATGTGGAGATCCTATCAATAGAAAGTCTTCGGTTTCACGAAATCCTTAGCTATTATCCACGACTTCAGAAACAGTTTAAACAGCGAATAGCAATACACGTTGATTATATCGAAAGTAAGAAATGGGTAGCATCGGAGGTCGACCTTACCTATCATACTGTTTCTTCCGCGTCGGCGTCGAAAAATCCCTTTGCTTTTATTCTTAATGCGGTTTTCTTACCAGAAAAGATGTGCATACAAATTTGGCAGGCAGTAATTTTAATTGGTGTTTGTTACATCGAAGTGTCCTTTGGTTTTTATCAAATGGCAATGGCTGAATTTGCAGTAGGGTTCATTATCTTTCAGTATGTTTGTGATTTGCTCTTCGCAATAGATTACTATATAAAATCTCATACAGCCTACGAAAACGAGGCTGGTATGATTGTTACTGACTTGAAGCTGATTCAGAAGCATCGCTTTCAAAACCGCGTTGCGTTTTGGTTCGACATCATCAGCATGATTCCTTTCGACGTTTTAGCTTGGTTTTTCCCATCTATGTTTCGAGTTCTGTACCCTGCGCTGCGTGCTAACAGATCTTTCCGGTTTGTCTATGTGCTGTACCACTTTAAATATCAAAAACAAAAATTGGCGAGAAATTTGAACGCTTTGCGTTTTACATATATTATTGTTTGGTCGACATTTATCTTGCACATATGCACTTGTATTATGATTGCGATCAGCTGTACCCACAGCCATAGCATACGCCCAGAAATCAACTGCAACGTTATCTCCTTGTCTTCATTCCAAAAGTTGAAAATATATGCAACGTACGTTTCTATAGTCGTAAGCTGCTTCATCACCGCTTCCCCAAGCTCAACTTATCCAGAATCTAGCATCCTCATAGTTTACTGCATCCTGATGATGATCTTTCTCCAAATGTTGAATGCAACATTTCTGTCTCAAATATACTCCACCATACGAAGAGGATACCATAGGCAGAATAAGTATGCTCAGTACCTGAATAGAATAAGAAATTTTATGGAACGGGAACAACTTTCCGGCTCTCTGTTCACCAAAGCTTATGAATACCTAACGTTTCTTTGGAGATGGCGGAAGGGAACGAGTTATCCTCGCCTACTGAAGGAAGCCCCAACACATTTGCGGGAACCCATTCTCAATTCTGCGTTTGCTAACCACATCAACAACCACGTTATATTTGAAAAATGCCACACTGATTTTAATAGGCAAATTGTGTCGTATTTAAGGAACGAAATGTACTTTAGGGACGATTATATTGTCTTCCAGGGTACTATCAACCAGCGTATGTACTTTATCGACACCGGCGAGGTATCCGTGCTAACTGAAGACAGCACGTTTCAGGAAAGCGTAGTGCAGATACTAAAGCCTGGCATGTCTTTTGGGATTGCACAGGGATTGTCCTCAAATAAACCGCATTCGTACACGTTTCGTGCCAACAAGACCACAGTTATACTCGTTCTTCAGTTTGATAAATGGAGTCACCTTTTAAGGTTTTTTCCTGCATCCAAGACCATGATCAGGACTCGTTACGCGCAATTTGGAGATAAATATGTATGACGTAAAAATTAATTGATAAGCACTACATTCGTAAAATAAAATTACAATATTTTGAAAGCTAATGTAAAATGTATATACATATATAAATTGACAATACAGTATTGTTTTTAAAAGCTTATCTTAGTAGTCTGAAAAAATCGATGTGCAATATGTATGTGGCATTGAGAATAAATGTTACAAATGTGTACAAATGTATTATAGTCGGATTATTCTTTGAAAGCGACGTCATAATTTTGTGTTTTAGTTTACTTAATAATTTTACTTAATAAATAAAAATTTGGACTTGGGGAGATTTAGGAAGCGGTTTTACAAGCTCCTCTCCGGTCATATTTGACTCAGTGTACACCCTAGGTATGAGTTTTGTCTATTTGAGGTAGTTCCAACTCCACGTGTCACACATCCCAGTGGGACGGGACCTACAGCTTTACTTCTTATCCGACAGAAGGCGTGTCCCTTGAATCTACAGGCAAGTGTGCTATCCATAGACGGCCGGGGCTGGTTTTAAAGAAAAAAAAAAACAAAATATGTTGCAAAAATAGCAAAATAAATTATAAATGATTCATCGTTTTTGTTAACAATTTGAAAGCAATAATTTGACTCGCTCCGTATATCAGAAAATCGACGTACATTTCCTTTTCGACGTAGCGAGCGCCATGTTGAATTCCAGAATAGAAATTGTTTTGGCAGCTGTGCGTTCGTGCTAAAGTTTTTTTCAAATTTAAATGATTTGTAAATAATGAGCGTACTAAGCGAGCAGCGCAAAAATATACCCGACAAACAGTTAGAGACAGTAATAAATAAAGAAGTAATAACGCCGGAAGATGTGCTAAGAATACCAAAGATCACAGACACTTACTTATGTTCACCAGATGCAAATATTTTCGAAATAGATTTTACAAGATTCAAGATACGCGATCTTGAAAGTGGGGCTGTGCTTTTCGAAATTGCCAAACCTATCCCGGAAAATCTAGAAGACAATCCTGACAAGACTTCGGAGGCTGAAGAGGCCATAGATCCCAATGCTGGGCGGTTTGTGCGGTACCAGTTCACACCACAGTTCCTAAAGCTTAAAATGGTTGGGGCTACGTAAGTCTAATTTTGGAGCATTTTTATGTACACAGGGTGTCTTATTTAACATGCCGTTCTTTCGCATCTCCTTTATTATTCAAAATGTCAAAAAACTTTTTAAGACAAGATGTAGGCAATTGTATTCTGCATAATCTAAACCTCTTTACAAACTGATAGGAAGTTTGGCGGACTTGGGACAAACTAAAATTGTTGTGTTAAAGAAACACCCAGACTATTATGACATTTCTAAATGTCATCGATAAAACCTTTGTTGTTTAATCGTTTGAATAAAATAAAATTATATTGTCTAGTTTGGTGATAAAGATTATTGATCAATCAATCAAAATTAATTGATCAACCGACATATAACTTAACTTACTGTTTTATCTTAAATAGTTTACAGATACACATAGATCGTACCTACTGCCATTTTTCTTTCTTACTATTCAATTTGACCCCAAAGGCACCAATTTAAAAGTGGTATGATTGCAGGTTGGCACCTGGATATGTAGTCAATCTGGTGAATATAGGTTTCTTGGTGTGAAGTGTGAAGATTGTATTCATTACTACAAATCCTGGTTGACCTGCAAATATACTGAATTGATTATGTCGTTTTTTTCTTTCTCCGGGTCTGTACGAGCCTCTTACATCCATCCTTTACCAATTTTTTAATTGCAGTGACGTATTATGATTGTTAGATCTTGTTTTGGCAATATTTTCAATACTTTTATGATCTGGAGGTAGAACACTTTCACTTCTTTGTCTGCGTGTTCCATCATTGGGACGTATACCTGAACATGATTTGCTCTGAAACTGGTATAAAATGTGTGACATTTTCTGCAACTGGTTTATATAATATAACTCCGACGCCATGTTGATACTCTTCATTAGTTATTCCTTAGTAATATACACGATGTTGGCCAACCTATTTCACTTATTCCCATGATTCTTTCCATTTTTTGAATAGTATTATTGGTTTCCAGCTCGTGTCATTCCATGTGCATATTTTTAAATAAGCTCTTATTATCCCATTTCTTCTTTTTGATCACATCGCTCATAACCGTCAACCGGGGGACTTCAAACTCTAGATTATTTTATTTTGAACATATCCATTTTTGCTGGTGATACTAGAGAAGTAAATCCATTAATATTGAATGATGGAATTCATGAATTGATTAGGTTCATTAGCAGAACAACAAATTTGGTCAAAATGTTATGGAAACAAATGGATAAAACGGAAACAACAGCATTAAACCCCTACAAACTTGTATTATTTTGATCTTCCATCAATAACAAATTTAAAATGGATATAATGGACTGGGTGTTCCGTGAAAAAATCATAAACTTACTTTGCCCTGGTTCAACTGAACACCCTGTATATCTGTAAATAGTTTTAGATTATGCAGAATAAAATGCCGTAGAACTTTTCTAATAGTGTTTCTCAATCTTTAGAATGATATATGTATGTATAGACTCCTCAACCCGATAAGGGTTATGGGCTAATCCTTTTTGGATGTTGTGAAATTCTTTTTGCGAGAAGGATTAGTCCTCATACTTTTTGGTTTGTATAACTTTCCTCTCATTTAATTCTTCTTGTAGTTCGAAGTTCATTTTCTTTCTAAAATTATTGTTCTCCATCTTTGCTGGTTCTCAGATATTCCTTAGTATTTTTCTTTCGAACTGTCTAAGCTCTTCTTCTGCTGTCTTTAAGGCCCAGGTTTGCATTCCGTACATTACTATTGGTCTTATTAGTGTCATGGATCCTTAATCCTTATCTTCGTTGCCTTTTGTAGCTAGTTACTGTTAAAAGGGTTTCATTACTGCAGAAGACTTTGTTTCCTTTGTGTATTCTTTCTTTAAATCTTTTCTGTTCTTGTGCCGCTCCTGTAATTAAGTTATCGAGATAATTAAATGTATTTACCTACCCCTCAAACGTGTGCTGCTCTACCTGTATCTCTTGTCTTTATTTTTGAATCTTTTGGTACTTCAGAAATTTTGTTTAGGCTTCATTAATTTGAAGGCCATAGTATTTAGCTTTTATTTATGTTCTTTAACTTCTGTACCGGAAGCAGCATGGCGGACAAGCGCGAGTAGTGGTTAAACAGTATTCAAAGTTAAGGAACGATCCGTGCGGTGCCCACTTGGTTGGATGACCAAAATCTTTGCTCTAACACTGCAACCCGCGGTGCTTCGGAGAGTACCTAAAACCATCGGTCCCCATGGGTTAGTGCGCCACGTCACGAACTACCTCTTTTTTTTTCTTTCTTGTCTAATCCTTATGCCCTTTCAGGCGTCGGATGTGGGATGTTTATTCTGCATTTCTTTCCTCTATTCCTTCCGTTCTCATTTCCTCTACCATCTTTCCATTACTATTTCTCGGATTTGGTCCATCTATTGTCTTCATGGTCTTCCCCTTAGTTTTTGCTTGGTTTTCCAGTTTCCATTATTTTTTTTTTTAATTCTGTCTGGTTTCATTCTCACTAGGTATATACGCATACCAGTTTCAATTGTTTCGTGTTTATTTTTTCCATTATTGGTACTTGTTTTGTT
>JABXWE010030303.1:0-21149 GCA_014611495.1 Limonius californicus
ATACGCGCCAGCAGAGAAATCAACGTTAAGGTGCTCTACTGTTTGACATACAAGTAAATTTAATCATTTCCATAGTAACGTAGACAGTCTGTATCAAATATCACTTAATATAATTTATTGTTTTGGTTGCTTCAGTATTTAAGTAAAACAGGCCATAGCCTTTTTAATAGTAGATTTAGAGCAAATAGTCACTGTTTAGTTTCGATTTCCTTTCACCTCTCCTACGCGTGGGTGATGTAGTGACCTCACGTCATGAGACACCCTGTATTATACTCATAACATAATAAGTATTTCTCCTAATTATGCTTTCAAGTTTCGTGTTAAATGCCTTTTAATGACCCCATTAGAAAATGCGCGAATAACTGATTATCAATTTTAGAAAAGAACTTACCATATTTGTTATATAGAGAGTTCTAAGAACCTAATTAAAAGACAAGTTGTTGACATAGTCATTAAAATCAAATATTTAGAAGCAATTTTTTGGAAACCATGCCAAAAATGCAGCTATGCTTCAAGAAATAATTATTTTCTTGGGTGAGACAGAACTTTTTCACACCACTGTATATAAATAATTATCAATTAGAAAGTATCCACAGAAGAGGCTTTCAAAATATTATTGGACAATCAATGTCGTTACTTTTTGGTTCTGCCAATTAAGCTTCAAAAAATATCTTTTGTATGTTATTCCTTTACAAAGGTCCTTCACAACCAATGTATTACTTATAATAGAGGCTTTCCCACAAAACTGAACTGTGCGTAGAATGTATGGTAAATTATACTTTGGCAACAGGATACTTTGACCAACAAAGTAAATTCGCAATGTATGATTTCAGCATAGCGTATCGATACAATTTTAAGTAATTTTTTGGCGTCATCGATAAGACGATTGTCTTGGACAATTGGTTTTAATCATTCCTCCCCCCCTAGCGGCAGTGGCGTAAGGCACTTTCAGCAAATGCGAGGGACAGAACTTTCTGAGGGGCCCGATATTTTAAAAATCTAAGTGTAATGTCAGAATGAATATACATATTCTAAAACAGCTATAGAAATGGTATTCTCCGCACTAAATGTAGAAAGTTAGCCTTTCTCCTCGGTCGTGCAAAATTTTCATTCACCTATTATTTATTGTACCTGAAAATTGGAAAACACACAAATACAAATATATTACTTAAAACTCAAACAAATACATCACTCTTTGCGATTGTTTTTTGAAGTTTTTTAACCCTTAATATACGTTTTCGCCCAGCCCAGGTACGTGCGCAATCCGTCTCTGCACCCAAACGGTACTACGTCCAATCATCCCTGCGCCAAAATGTAATAAACTTTGTGGGGTCTAATTTGTTTGTTTAATATTTTAAGGCTACCGAGGGCCACAACTTAGAGAAGTGTTTGGGGCCACATATTACCTAAATCTGCCACTGTCCACTGTATTATTTCTTCTTCTTCGGAAGAAAGACAAATTTTATGTAAATACTTGCTTGCATCCATCGCGCTTTCGTTTGCGTAAGTACAATTATATTATCAGTGTAGTGACCTAGTATAACGTAGCCATTATCAGAAATAGTACAAGGGGGGCAAAATTATACACATACATTTGTACATTGAATTTCGGTAATTAATTTACACATAACATAGCGCTTCAAAAGTAGCACGTAGCAAATGTAGTGTCTGATTACAATATTGCCGACAACAATAGCGTCTGTACAAAGAAAACTATAAAAAAGTATCTTTTTTTCTCATTCTCACCCTACCCCCCGGAACCGCTTTCGCATTACTTCAGGGAGGCGCGGGCGTCCCTTATATACTAACCATTCATGCACCCTAGCCTTATCTAAGTCAAATACTGTCATTGTCCCAGCCGGGGTCCGATCCCGCGGCCGACCGAACCGCATTTCACTATGACCTCGACTGACAGCACTTGTTTGCACTGCCCTATAGAGTATCTATAACAATATAATTTACATTTGTTTGCAATTTGGTGTAACGTTTCTGTGGTAATAAATTTCACGTTTAATACTCGCAATGTTCAGTAACTACACTTAGCTTGGTTTTCACTTGACTTCACGAAAAAAATGTTTTACTATGTATTTCACGTATTCTTCAGGTAGGCGCTAGTGCTAGTTTTACCAGCAACATTTTACCCGGCACTATTCTGATGCTTTGGGGATGCTATTTTGACCCCTGATAAGTAAAAATATCAATATTCTATTTTTTCTACTCCTTAACAGTTTTGCTATTTTTCCATAAAAATGTTATGACAGATGTGGGAAGGCTTGTCCCCCATACAAGCTATTTGTTGCCCTTTGTAAAAACATTTTTGATCGCTATGCTATCAAAAATGTTCTGCGTTTCAGTCCTGGTGGGGACAATTTGTTTTTATTACTTCTTTGATTTTCATATTGGTTCTACGACCAAGTTATCAACTGATCAAATTAAAAGCCAGTCATTCAATTAATTCGATGTATATAGAAAAAAAGTTTACTTTTTGCCATATTACGATTGAAACCTGGGCGTTGTGGTTAAATAATCGTCTTCTTCATATCTTGAATTAAGGAATATGTTTTTAGGTGTTTTCCTAATTTTGACGGTAAATGTTACTTGTTTTTAATTTAAATATTCTAATAACTCATACAATTTATATTGCTACCCAAGCTGTTGTCAGGAAGTAAAGTCTATACAATAGTTCCATTCGTTGAGAAACCGGCTATAATTTTTAATTTTAAGATTATTTAAATATTTAGTTTGATTCATTATACTCCCGTTTCCTAATCTGCGTCATAAGCATAAGTCACATAAAGTGATTTATGTCCAAAAATCCAAATTCATTGGTTCACAAAGTGCCTTTAAAGTACTTCGAACACACCCATATTTCAGTTAAAGTTTCCACCCGGTGTAAATGGACGCTCAAATTCTAACAGCAGACAGCCTACAATTAACGTGCTTACGAATGCGTCACTTTCCTCTTTCTTCTTCTTTGCCAATTTCTATACGGTATTTTAGTTTTCTTATTTTTATATTTTTATCATCACATAGCCCATTGCATCCGCTACTGGACATAGGCTTTCTCCAATCTCTGAAAGGACTTGCTTCGCCCATAGTCCTTGAGGCAGACCTTATCTAAAGTGTGGCATTTGGTATTTTTCCTACCTATCTGGAGTACTCATCCATATGTTTTCATCCTCCTCATGGAGAGGGGTATTTCGGCCATAATCTTCCACGTTGGCCAGACGGGTTGGAAGATGGTTAGGATGTTGAAAGGATATTACGGAAGCGTTTGGTGGGATTTAAGTTGGGACCTGATCATCATCATAGAGGGGTATTTCGGCCATAATCTTCCACGTTGACCAGACGGATTGCAACATAGTTAGGATGTTGAAAGGATATTGCGGAAGGATTTGGTGGCATTTGAGTAGGGACCTGATTGTCCTCAATACTAGGATGTGAAGAACAATCAAGAGCTTAGTGGACAGGATCACTATTTCTGAAGTAGATCTATTCTCCACCGGGACCGTAGAGGAGTCTCTACCCGCTACCGCTTATATTTTTCTTTTATTTTGGTTTAGTGTCTACAAACATCCATTATAAAAATGCATAAAAATGCTGTAAATTGTTTGCCATTATTTCTTCTATAGTTTTCTCTTTTGTTTTTATAATTTTCCCAATTTCAATAGATTAGCTATTTGTGTTTTATGTTCTACTATCTTTTATTTTATAAATACTTTGCATGCAATATCATGTCCGCATGTCTTAAAAATGCTTGGAAATGTAACGAGGGAGAATCAAAATTTGATTCTTCCTCGTTACTATTTAATAGTCATATTCAACTATCTTTTGTTTATTTACCTTCTGTATTGTTCTATTTCTGTTTTTCTTATGCTCTTTTTTACCATAGGGTATGGGCAGCAAGTTCTATAATCTCAGTTTGCAGTTCAGTTTTACCACCACCTGTTGGTTGCTTGGCCAACATCTTTCTTGTTTCGGAACGGTATTGAAATATTAATTCTGAATTTTTGTATTTTCTATCCGATTGATGTGTTTCCTCGATTGTTCTCTTATATTATATATTTGTTAACGTACGTTGCTTTCCAATTCGTTATTGTCTTGTACGTAATTTTGCAGTTAAGCAACTGAAATGAGATGTTTGTACTAATGAGATGAATAATCACATATTACATTTTTTGAGCGTTTGGTTTTTTTCAGGAAACCCTTTTTTTTAATTTTAAAATTATAATATTCGAATAGCGTTTTGAAAAGGTGTTCTCTCTCCGTTCTTTCTTAAATAAATCATCGTAGACCTCGAATCAAATATTTATAGAAAATACCTATAAATGTTTTGGAACTGCCCTAAGAAGGCACATAATCTATACTCCTTCAGCAGAATACCTAAAAATTGTTTCTTGCTTTTGTCTCTTCTTTTTGTTCCAGTTGGTTTTTCACCAATATTTAATTTTTTAGAAATCTTGACAATATTAAAGTGATTCCACATTGATTGTTGCTTTTGTGATGCTAATCTGTTAAATATTTATCGACAACAATTGTAGGCAACCAATTAAGAAGCAGCTCTACCCTATTAACCTCCCTCTGTATAAAGAAGCTAGAATAAAAGAGTTGAACTATTCAGTGGTCGCCACTATTACTGAGATTTTCGTGCTCAAGTAAATCACATAGCACTACTTGGGCAGTATTCGTTAGTAAACCGTTCTCTTCAAGCCCATTTCAAGATTGAAGATTTCTTGTGTTACATTCATTTCGTCTTAATTTACAATTATTGTGGTTATTCGAATTAAAATTATTTGTATTCCGAACTCACAAAAATGTAAAATCAAGAAATAATCATTTAGGTAATACGATTTATTTGTTGTAAATACTTTCCTTATCCCCACTAATTGTTACGTATTTATTTCTCTCTTTTATTGTTTTATTACATTCCTTCTCCAAAAATAACCCTTTCTGTTCGTGTTTCTGTTTTCTTTTGGTATTCTGTGTTAAATCTGAATTATTTGTTAGGACTGTAATTTCTGCTTATAAACCTAAAAGCATTTATTTCTGGCCCAACGCCCTCTGTGTATAAATCCGTATTCCAGTTTACAAGTTTCATTCAACATTTTATTTCGTTATTACATTGTTACGCAGACTATTCTGAATTACATAAACAAGCTCAAACTTAGCATAAAGTAAAGTGATAATATTACATCCTTACACAACTGAAATATTGGTAGTGGTATCACATATCACAGAATTGCAAAATTCGATTAGCTTCGGGGAAAAAATCTGCAATGGTGTCTGTTTTATTGGTTCATCTTAGCTATCTTCGTAGGTTACTGAACCGTTAGGTTGTAGTTAGATAAGCAATAATTATCTGACTTAGATATTCATATTTAATGCCCTAAACAATAACTGAGCAGTGGCATTCAAATACGTAAATGCGGCGAATAATTACAATATACAGATAAGTAGGTACAAATAGAATAAGTTAATTTTCGAGATGGTTTAACCGTAACCTTCTCCTTCTACTAAACCACGATTCGTCCAAAAAGTTATGTTAAATGTAATATGTGGGTGTAAATGGATTCAGAAGAGAAATAAATACAATTTTGTACCACTTTCGGTTTCGCAAGAAGGTCCAGTCTTTCAGTATTTTTATATACACTTTGAGCGATAACATTTCGAATCAGGGTTCTGGCAGTGGAAAATCAGCATGCCTTTACTTAAGCCGTAAATATTTACAATAATTACTTAAGAGCTATTTAAGTATATTTTAGTTGCTACATCTATGGTTTACTTATCAACATAATAGGTGTGATTATTTCTGAATATATAGCATATCCACAGGGATGTAGAATTTCGTGTCGCAGCTCCGTAACCTGTCTTGCTTGGTGAACGTAAGCGTTTGATGTATAATAAATGGTGAAGCAAGAGCTACCTTTAGAGGGTCTAGCTACCACTATATTGCAGTTTTTCAATCATATTTAAAAAATAACAGTATTTAACCTAAATAAAGTTATGTAAAACAACCCCTGGATAGATTTCAGAAAATGCTCATGTTTCCAATACAAAACCAATATGGATTATAAAAATTAATGTTTGTAAAAATTGTGTGTCATTCCTAAAACAGTAAGTAAATAGTAAAAAGAGCTGCCGAAAGAGAAACAGAGGCGTGCGCGTGATGTGTTAGAAATATGTTTTTATGTGAAGATAAACGTACGGTGCAGTATGCATTTTTAAAATCTGTTCAGTGGCTGTGTTCTAAATATTTACAACTTCCTACATATTTACGTTGAATGCTGTTATTGTTTAAATACGAAACAAAAACTCCAATGCACTGCTAGCTAGAGACCCTTCGGGCAGCCTGCGTTTCACTATACATTTTTTGTTGTATATATTTGAATACAATCAGATCAACACACAAGGTGTTGTACATGATTGTTTCATTAATTGTTACCGACACTAGACACATGTCACTTGTGCGAGGTCACCCTCCACAGGTCTTCTAATTCGCTAACAGTTATTTAGTTATTATTATCACTTTCATTATCTGAAGAGATAATCAAGTCTTGTGGTAATCTTCGTTTTAGTCTTTTATGCAATCCTCTTCTACCAATAGAATAGTCGACAGCTGCTGGACAGTTGGAAATGTTGTTGAAGAATCGTTTTGTTAACATCCTTATAAAATTTTCGACGTGTGGCACTCCAAGTTCGTCATGTAAGTGACGATTTGTAATAAACTAGGGTGCTGCTACCGCAATTCGGAGTATTTTGTTTTGTAATTTCTGCAGTCTTTTGATGTTGGTTCGTGAAGTATTTCCCCAGATTGGAGCTGCATAAGTAAAGGTAGGTCTCAAGGTAGACTTATATGAAAGTAATGAAGTTTCCTGACGTAGCTTGGATTTTCTGTTTAGCAGGGGATAGAGCGATGTTAACTTGGCATGCGTTTCATTCATCTTTTTGAGAACGTGAGTTCTCCATGTAAGTCTTGTCTTGTCTAGTTGCATTCCGAAGAGTCATTAGATTTCCATGCAATGCAATTGTTGTTTATTATTATGTTACGGGGGTTGTTAATTCTTCTAAATGTAAATATTTTAGCTAAACATTTTGCTGGGTTTAATTGAAGAGCCCGGTCGGTACACCATTCAGATATAATGTTAACACTACTTTGAAGATCTTGCATGGTAGTATTCATGTCCCAGTTTTGAGTGATCAGCGCAGTATCGTCTGCGTACATAGCCAAGGTCGCATTTGCGGGCGCTGGTATAACATTCACATAAATGTTGAAACGCACCGGTCCCAGTATGGAACCCTGAGGTACTCCAGTTAAAATTTTGTAGATGAACAGCCACGATACATTAAATACCCTAGAAGAACTTGTATAGAATGTATCCACGTCCGTCAAGTAATTTAAACACCTATTTTGATCAGGTGAGAAAGACTGAAAAACTTCGTAATCGTAATCCTTATCAATATTACGCTATTCATTCAAAAATAAGTATTTTGTCTTCTAGAGCAGTGGTATTCAACTCCCCCCCCCCCTGTACTAGTGACACTTTTTGTACCGCAAAGTTGCTGATGCAGTTCAAATAGCACTCGTGATTATAGGAGCACAATATTATTGGCGCCCAAATGAACACAGCTACAAGAGTTCATTGTTGAGTAGAGTATGCCATATGTTAAAACTCATGTTAAAATGTAAAAATATTACCGAACTTTCTTTGATCAGTGGTTGTAAAACAATTACAAATCAGTCGAGTCTATACCATGGGTAACTATTATTTATATACTCAGTAAGGAACCCTAGAAATAGAAAACAATACAAGTTCGCTCTGGAAAGATGGTTTCCTGTAGCTCTGATCATTCATGAAATATGTATACAGTTTTACGTACCTCTTAAGATGTCTTAGCGTACCCCCGTTTAAATATCACTGTTTTAGAGCAAACAGTAATTGTAACAACTGACTTTCATAACTGTTACGTAATTGTAGTAAATGTTAGAAAACTGTAAGACTTCGGTAAAGACATACGTTTTGATTTTCGCTTTCGCGTTATCAAAAATGTTGTTGATCACATTGTATATTTATGTGCTAAGAATCTTTAGAAACGTCTGTAATACATTTGTTACATTAGAAATTTTTTGACATATTGGGACAACATACTGTATATTTTTATATATTTAGTACCTGGATAAAGTTCTGCGTACGGCGGTGCACGTCAACTGCTTTTTGATAACTGTAAAGTTTTTAATTTAATTTTGTATTTGGTAGTATTGGACCGAATAATCGGTAATCGATCATATCGGGTGATTTTGTAGATTAATCTGTATCGGCTTTTCAGCCGATTAATGGGTTTTGATAATCGATCATTCTTGTTTCTTTTTATTATTAGGCAAAGCTAGGCGCGTATCATGTTGCTATAGCAAGAAAACCATAGATGACAGAGAAATCTGGAAAATATATTGGATTCAACATTTAAAAATGCTTAAGATATTATTTACATTCAATGTAATTATGTATTGAGATATGAAATGCGTATTGTAATTAATTGTAGGTAATTTAATATATATATACATTATAAATAAGTGCCGGCCAATCGGTATCAGCCGATTAATCGGTATCGGCCAATTTGCTGATCGGTGCAACCCTGTCCATATTCATTAGTACCAGGTGGTTTGAAAATTCAGAAACTGCTTGTTTTTCTAAACAGTATTGGAATAATATCAACATGCGGAAATACCATTTCTTAAAACTTCCAACGATTCTCACAACTCGGTGCTTTGTTACATGTTGTAATCAAAACATTTGAGCCACACAGTTGCCAAACGATGAAGTAGCTATACTCCAGTAGACATTAGGACTTAAAACTGAAGAACCTTACTACAATCAAATCAAAAGACGGACACAGTTTATTTAGAACAGCCAATACAAATTAAGTAGACTATAAATATACAGTAACTAAACGAGGTTTATTTGCCATTATTTAAGAACTCAAACTGGTATTGAACTTCCAAATTACAAAACTGAAGAGTTCTAAATTTAAGACATATAAAATAGCCTCTGTTGTTTATTTATTGTGTATTTAATTTGCATTTACTGTTGTTGAAAGCCTGTGTTCTTCTTCTGTTCTGAATGTTGTGTTGTTTTACTGTTTTAACTCATTAGTTGTTCTAATTAGACATGAGCCAATTCAACTCTAATTTACTGATTAAAATGCATAATAATATGGGGTTATGGGTATCATTACAACCACTAAAAAAAGTGTTTTTTTTGGGAAATTCGATGTGAAGCAGTATCGTTTCATGCACATTTTTAATATTTTCTCATTATGTCATTTTCTTATTTTCTGATTTTATTTACTTGTAGACAAGGAAAACCTTCAATTTTGTGATATTGAGTGACACATGATATGAATCTTCAAAAATTAGAAAGTTCTTAAATATGTGTTAACTTTATCTGCCTGTATAATACTCGATTTGTTTAGAAACTATAGCTGAAACGTAACGAGAAATAAAGAATAATGAAGTACAGTTCAACTGGGTTATAACGAGATCTTCGAACTGAAAATATAGCTCGCTATATCCGTTAAACGTAATTAGCACATAAGCTCGGAACGCGTCTAGTCTTTATAAACTTAATAAAGTCCTACGGCAGTATTCCACTGTCTAAACTTTGGGGTGTTATGCAACAAAGTAGAATTTAAAAAATACATACACAGACTGTAAGAAAATTATACAGAAATATGATGAGCTCTATCAAAGTTAAAGTACGACAAGAAATATACTGTAATGACGGGCTTCGGCAAGGATGCTGCTTTCTTCTTTTTTAGGTGCCGTCATCAGATCTGAGTTTGACAATCATCATAGCAATTCTAATCTTTGAGGCTGCTGCTCTAAAAAGTCCCCCAGATGTGCATTGATACCATAACCTCAGATTATGCAGCCACGAGATTCTTCTTTCTACATTTCTTCTTCCTTGTATTTTTTCTTGTATTATCAGTTACAGCAAACCGTACCTTTCTTCTCTCGTAACGTGTCCAAGACGCTGTAGTTTAGAGCTTCTTCTGTAGACCCACGTTTCGAACGCTTCTAGTTTCTTGAGCGTTACTGCATTGAGGGTCCTTGCTTCGACCCCGTAGAAAAGAGTGGTGAAGACGTAGCATTTAACTAAACGAACCCTCAAGTCCAGACTCAGGTTTGTACTTTCTACTGCAGAGTACTTTTTCATTTTGATTAAATTTGTTAGATCCTGATTTTGATGTATTACCTCCACTTTATTGAAGCTGAATCTGAGCGCAGCCCTGGAAACACGGAGACGTAAATGCCCTAATATGGCAATACCAATATAGGAAACGACCAATTGTTCACATTGAATTTTGCTGACGACCAGGATATTTTGGCTGAAGATGAAACTGCAACTGAAATAAATGCATCAATATCTGAATATACTTATATTGTCGTTGGTGATACAGGAGAAGATCTACAACTAGAAATGGGCACTATTAAGACCACAAAAAGCTGTAAATATTTAGCTGTAAAATTGACTGATACTGAGGTAGTGCTGATGAAATAAAAACTAGAATAGGATAGGACAGATCAGTAATAAGGCAACTCAACAGTGCACTGTGGGGCAATTAAATAACGAAAAAGACTAAAATTATTATGTATAAGACCATTGTCAAAAGTGCATATGGAGCAAAGTCATGGGAGGTCAATAAAGGAAATTAATCGTAATTGAGATCTATAGAACTGGATTAATGGAGGAAATGCTGCGGATTAACAAAAATGAATAGGGTACAGAACACCGAAATAAGAGAATGAACGGAACGCCATTGATATAATAGAGACCATTGAAATAAACTGATTAAGATGGTACGGACATGTACAGAGGATGACAAATAAACGCCGCCCAATGAAACTATGGGTATAGGTCCCCCCATACAAGAGGAAAGGGGGACGACCAAAAAGAACACGAAAAAATGATGTAGAGGAGGTAACGGTAAGCAAAAATTTGGAAGAAGAAAATTGGAGGGACAGGAACCTGCGGAGACTAGGATGCTAGAGATGACCACGGCCCTAGTCCAACTGCCAATATACATATACAGGGTGTTTATTAAACATCGGAACATCAAGGGGTTATTTCCTGGACTATTCTAAGAATATTTTGTCCTTCGATGATTTTTGAAAAGCCGCTTTGTTTCGAAGATACAAAATTTTCGACAAAACCAATTTTGATATTTTTCAAATTATTAATGTAGCCGAAATAAAAGTACGGCGTACTACACTGGGCGTACCGAGCATAAAAATTTTTTAAAAATGCGTTGTTATCTTTTAACAACATTCCGATTACTAAGAACGGCTGCTTTATCCACTAACAGCTGGCAAGTGCAGACATTGAAAAAAAAATCAGTTTAAACGTAGATTTCATTTGAATACGTCTCGTGATTGATCATTTTGTATGTGTCGAATTTGTTGAGACTGATTGACGTTTGACTGTTTGACGTGTATTTTCTGTCTTTAATACTTAAACTTTTGTTAGTGCAGTCCTCTATCATGAATCGCTATACGAACGCCGAGATGACTGACATGCATTTCATTTATGGACTTGCTGATGGCAATTCATTACAAGCTAGGCGGTTGTGCATTGAACGATTTCCTGACCATAATGTTATTGATAGAAAAACCTTCCAAAGTATTCATCAACGTCTTCACGAAACAGGCACATTGAAACGAAGTGGAGGACCAGGAAGGCCAATGACAGTAAGAACGGTAGAAGTAGAACAGAATGTGCTGGACATGATAGAGGAAGATCCAGGTACTTCTACTCGAAAAATTGCAAATAACTTGAATGTAAGTAATGGGACTGTTAGGAAAATTCTTAGGGAATATTTGTTGTATCCGTACCACATACAACGCGTTCAGGCAGTTCTTCCTGTTGATTTTCTTCCACGTATTGCATTCTGTCAATGGCTTTTGCACACATTGGTTCATATCCCTCAACTACTGACGCTGATTCTTTTTACCGATGAAGCGAATTTCTCAAGAAATGCAATAAGGAATTTTCACAATAACCATGTGCGGGCTGAAGAAAACCCACATGAGGTACTTGAAGATCGTTTTCAACATCAATTCTCGTTGAACGTTTGGGTTGGAATTGTGGGTGACTGGCTGATTGGACCGGTATTTCTACCAGGAAAAGTTACCGGCGAGGTGTAACGCAACCTTTTGGAACAGACTATCTGAGTTTCTGGAGGACGTACCATTGGCAGCAAGAAATGCAATGTGGTTTACGCACGATGGTGCACCAGCGCATTTTAGTGTGGTTGCTCGTGAGTTTTTAACAGTAACATACGGAGATCGCTGGATTGGTCGAGGTGGACCTCACTTATGACCTGCTCGATCCCAGGACTTAAACTCTCTGGATTATTTCCTATGGGGCCATCTAAAGTCATTAGTTTATTCTACTACAGTGGAAAATGTGGAAGATTTAAGAAATCGGATAATTACTGGGTGTAACTCAATAAGAAGCCACCCTGGTGTTTTTGAAAGAGTTCGGCAGTCAATGAGGAGAAGATTGGATTCTTGCATCGTAGCTGGAGGTAGTCATTTTCAACAGTTTTTGTAGATTAAGAAACTTTACATGCAATTTTTGGTAATAGAATGTTGTTATTGTCGAAAATATTTTTCGCCCTGTATCTTCGAAACAAAGCGGCTTTTCAAAAATCATCAAAGGACAAAATATTCTTAATACACTCCAGGGAATAACCCTTTGAATTTTTGGCGGATGTTTAATAAACACCCTGTATATGTGTATTATCTGTGGAAATACATTGGCAAGTGACGACCCGTAAGCTAAGCTAAACACATATCCTTCTCTATTCCATACTGCCATCATTTTGCTTGAATTTTCAGATTTAGATTTTTGAAAAATTTTAAGGCATTGATTTTGCTAAATTCTACGTATTAGATTTTTTAAATTTGCATCGCAGGTATGTTTATTCAAAACCAATTAGTATATAACTTTTAAGCTATTTAATAGCCTTAATATTAAAATAGCAAAAACCATAACAAGTATGTAAATCAACCTTATAAAATGGCTATCGTATTTTAAATTTACCACAAGAGACAAGTTTGGTTTTAACCAGTTGCCGAAAGATTATTATCACGCATACGAATTTACAGTGCAAAGCTTCTTTATTTGAAAACAAGATACAGTACAGAAGCAAACTATAATAGTTTAACAGTTCATACCCGGAAGATAAATAACATACAAAAGTAAAAGTTTAATATCGTAAAACGTGACATGCTTGTTTTGTTAGTCATTACAGTCTTCAGTTGTTTCCAATCATATTTTATTTTTATCCCTCACTGAGCATGGTATATATACAGTAGGTCAATTTAAACATTACAAACTTTGTTGTACGGTTATACCTTCATATGTAATTAACATTTTCAACTAATTAATAATATCCATAAGCTCCACTCAATATGAAATGAAAATCGTTAGAGCTGCGACCATTGAAATATGTAGATCCTGTCTATAATCTGCTTAAACATAACCTACAACCTTACCTATACTACAAAAAATTATACAACTGTCAAATCGGATATTAGTATAGTGATATTCTGTTCTGCGATAACGTTTTATATTTGGTGACACAGTACTATCTCGACACAAAGATTTTCTGATATAAGAGGCGCTGAAAAGTTCGTTGTGAACATATCACAAAACGTACCCAGTTCTACTTTTATAAACATCTTTGACTAAAAAGCATTCAAATGCAAACTTTTAAAAATAGCTTCAATAAACAATCAATTCCCATCAAACGATAATAACTTAATTATAATTAATGCAATAAATAAAGAATTTCTAACAAATGATCGACATGTTCACCGTCTTCGCCCAGGCACGCTCAAATTTTTCGCACAATCCTATTCATGACTTTTGTTAACATATACGGATGTTATTAATTTCATTATTTTTTGCAATATTCTGTGCTGCAATTCATTTAGGTCATGTATTGGCTGCTGGACAATGGAGTTGTTTAAATACGGCCACAGAAAGAAATTGCATAGCGTGAGGTCGTAGAATCTGGCAGGATAAGGTATTGGTGTGTTTCAACTAATAATAATATTTAAGATATCATGTGTTGTGTACGCAGTGGCCCCTTCTTGTTGGAAAAAACCAAATCTGAGTTCATCGTCATGAAACTATTCGAAAAAGGGCCGTAAAATCTCTTCTCGATAGCTTTCTGCAGTCAAAGTGCGTGAAAAAATCTTTGTTGATTTTTCAATAAATAAACTTTGGTCTTAGTTTAACCTTAGAAAAAGTACGGTCCAACTATTCTACGCCTTGAAATGACCACCTACACTTTTAAGGATGTAGAGGTGTATCTACCATAAAATTGGGCTTCTCAATAAACGCATGTTTTGTGAATTAATGTATCTAAATAAAATGAGGCCTCGTCCGGGAAAAAAGTTTTCTCCTGTAAGTCGTCATCGAGGATATTTAAGAACCACAAACAATATTCGACACGCTGAGGATAATCAGTTTAATGTAATTGTTGTACAGACTGAAAAACGGTAGGGATACAAGTGGATATCTTTTTTTAATATTTTGTGGCAGGTGCTAACTGACAACTGAACTTGTTGAAACAATTTTATACTCCTGTAGAAAAATCATTATATTTGAATAGGTTACGTTACCAAACACAAACCGACAGGTAGAGATTACACACAGTATACAGGGTGTTTCGAAATTCGCGCACACGGACATTTGACACAAGACTATAAGCAGTTAAGTTCTACTATCTGTAATTTTTACAACTTTATATTATCATTTGTTTCTGAGATCCAAGGCTAACTTGATTTTTTTTAGGTAGCACTAGGGGCCAATTTCACCATTTTTGAAACCTCATACACTCATACACTGCTCAAAATAGCTAACAAAATATGTAACAACATTAGTAATAAAAAAACAGGCAGTTAAAACAACAGCTGCAGATACTTTTACTTTAATTGCAACATTTTTTAAACTAAAATCCGAACGCATTTTGTCACATTTAAACTTGTTTGTGCAAGTTGTAATTCGTGGCTATATAACGGGTCTAACATACCTCACCATTGAAAAACCCCATGCCCCAACAACAACTAAGACACCAAAAACATCCTGGGAATGTGCAGTGCTCAGGATTCGAACCTGAGAGACTTTGGTAGAATAATTCCGAAGCGCCTTGGCCACTACTCTACCGCGGTCCCTCAAATTAGAAAGTTAATGTCTTCGAATTAGTACAGAAATTTTTAATCTTTACAGTTTATTGTTCATTAAATATTACAAAAAAACAGGAATTAATAATGCGTATCATATCCACGAACAGCTAAAAAGGCTTCACATCTTGATGGCACGGGAATCAAATTTTGAAAAATTTGCGGAATCGTGGCTCATCCTTCTCTGAGAGCAATTCCAGAATTGTACGTGGTGGCATATTTCGTGCAGCAACACGTCTTCCTAATGCATCTTATGCATGTTCGATCGGATTACCATCAAGGGAATTTTCTGGTCAGTCCATTCTATCGATTTCCATTTCATCTAACCAGTTGGCCCCTATGTTGACGAGCATTATCATCCATAAACATGAATTATTTTCCCACTGATTTTGCGTACGGAAGAACAATGGGTCGCGGAATATTATCCAGATACCTTTGCGTAATAAGAGAGCCAATCTGAATGAAATGACGATCGATATGATCTGTAGTACTTATCTCGGCTCATACCATCACAGCCACCTTCATATTGTGGCTGCTCCCGGACAAATTGTGGATTATTTCGTGTTCCAGGTACACGCTAAATTAAGCTCTGCCTATTATCTGGTTCCAAAATACATTTTGACTAATCACTAAACAACAGTCATTATGGCTCCAATCCCTATGCTCCTCGGCCCCAATGCTGTGGGCTGTTTTATGATTTGCAATAAGTGGAATGCAAACTAGTGGTCTTGGAGCATATAGGTCGACGTTATGAAGATGATTTTGTATTGTTTATGTTGATACCAACCTTGCAGTAGCAGCAGTAAATTCACTTTGAAGCTCTGTTGTATTAAAAGTTGCTAGTGGTAATGATCATCTCTTGGTGTTGTTGAAGCTGACCGATTTTGTTCTTGTCGTCGCCGAACATCTCCAGTTTCCAAAAAGCGATTCAAAAGTCGAAAAATTATACTTCGGCTCACCTCAAACACTTGAGCAACAGCTTTGATAAAAATCCGGTGATAATTTACAATTGACGGAAATTTCAATTGGCTTATCTTTGGTTGAATCAAAGCCCGAAAACTAATACATGGGTTGATATTTTCAATTTTATTTATTCACTTCTATGTGACTAACTTTGTAGTCGCTACTATCAGTAACGTTCGATTTTTATTAAAAAATGCTATGATTCAAATAGACTCATTACAAAATACACACGTTTCAAGTAAGTTCCAAAATGATTCTGTGTTAGTTCTAAGTTGAAGGCTGATAGTTTCAATTGATGAAATTTGTATTGAATCTAGCAAAGTTTGGCATGGAAAGCTAATACGTGGGCTTAGACTGACGACAAATATCACACGTTGCAAACAAGTTTCAATTATATGATTTGTGATTATTGGCTAAACTTTTATAAAATTTACTACACTTAAAACCGCACCATCAGTACTCGCGTTGTTGAGTTCGTTTGATTTTGCCGCTTCTTACTGACTAAAGTCTTATTTTATTGGCCGCTCCGTAGCCGATTACTGTCTTATTATTTCCTGAATACAGTTTAGTGGACCATTTTTTTTGTTATCGTAGAGAAATGCTAATGAATATTTTGACTACGAGCTTGACCGTGTACATTTGCTGGAAATTTCCTGCCCTGAGCGAGCCCTACGTGTTAATTTTGTTCTAGAATTTTTGTATATATTTTGTAATATGGTGAAATACTTTCAGCTGCTGTATATTTGCGTTACAATCGCCTTTCGACCCGGTTGCTGCTTGCTAAGACCTCAGCGCCGACGACAAGAACTGCGGAGGGGGGGGGGCGCTTGGATTTCGATGGGGTGTCCTTTGCGTGAATTTTCGTATCGCTGTTATTAGCGTAGGGTGACTAGAACCATCGACAAGTGTCGGATTTAAGAAATACCGTGGATTTTCTTCCCTTAACCGTTTCTTGTGAACCACTTCCTACTTCGCTGAGCTAAGTTGAAGGCACTTCCGTATTTCCTGCTGCGGTCCCACGAAAAAGCTCGTTTGGCCTGTAACATCGTTCAATTTTAGTTAATAAATTGTACTTGATTAAATGAAATATGATTTTAGTGTCACGTGATCCAATGTATATTGAAACAACTTTTAATATTAAAATAGTATAGAATGCAATTAGTACTATGAATGTAGATAATTCCCTTTTGGGCAATAGCCAAATCATTCAAGTAGAATTATGACAGTATTCACATTTTTCAATCGACTGAAGTGGATCAGCAGTAGTGGATCAACTAAAAATTTAAAAGCTACGTAAATGTGAAATTTTTGTGTTTATTAGACTAATCACAAACTATACTTGTTTCAAACAAGTTTGAATTTCATAAAAAGTCAGTGATAATAGCTTACTTTTATTGAATCGATGAAAGTTGATCAACCGTATTTGGTCAACTAAAATTTATAAAATTTAGATTCATCATACCGCTCCGGTAGGTATTGCTAAGTTAAACATCAAACCTCCCTCTCCAATCATCAAAACGTGAACTCTGAGGTACTCCAAGGAAGCCTGATAGGGTTGGCGCTATGTCATTTACTCCGCGAACATGCCAACAACAGAAAGTAGTGTGATCGCTACATACGCGTATGGCATTGCCTTTCTAGTGGTCATTGAAGATCCCAGAATAGCTTCAATTCCAATTTTACATGGACCTCATTGAAAATGGTTAAAAAGTGGAGAATAGTAGTGAAGCAAACCAAATCAACCCAAGTACTTTTATTACAAAAAGCATTCTGTCCACCAGTCACCATCTACAACACACCAATACAAATTGAAGTCAAATATCTGGGTTGGCATCTTGTTCATAGAATGACATGGCAAAAACACGTACAGGCAAAGCGTCAACAATTAACCTAAAACTCCGACAAATGTGCTGGTTGCTGGGCCGAAACTCCCAATTATCCATGAAAAATAATATTCTTATCTATAAATGTGTAATTAAACTCATATGAATCTACGGAATTCAGTTATGGGGATATACGTCAAATTACAAAATCATCCAACGCTTCCAGTCAAAGATTGGTATGTCTCAAACCAACCATCTAAAGATTGTCAACCACGTAGCTCCTAAATCTACATAGATGCGAAAACGGATACGTCACGGAACTGGTGAGTAGACCAAATGTGCTACTAAGATTAAAGGGATAGTGAACTGAAATCCATGGAAAATATTACCCTTTCAGGAAACTAGTAAAAAACCCATCGCTGGATGAGTCAATCATAAATCAAATTTTTTTATTGCTCTATGTAAAAAGCAGACTATAAATTGGCATTTAAATAAAAAAATTAGATTCACACATTGTAAAATGAATTGATTCAGTATTAAATTTTAAACTGGCAAATCGCTAATGTGATTATAACAGTCATTGTTCTTTTGTTCATCAAGTTCATATTTTGCAAACAAGTTTTAACTAGATAAAGAGCCAAGGATCATTCCAATTGAATGGCAAAAGTTTAACTAAGTTTTACTTTTGTTGAATCGATTGAAATTGATCACTTACAACTAAAATATGGTGTTATTCGTTCAATTTTATTTGATTAACTAAAATTCAATAGTCTCAGCACGACTTAATATTAATATAACGAGATCAGTTTCTTGGTATGTCAAGGAAAGAAGATTTCATTAAAACACAAATTTGAAAATTTACCTACGATTACACTTATTTGATACACAAGCAAAAATAATTGTCTGTAATAAGTTATGAAGAGCGGGAAGTGTTTACGTGTATGTTTTTTATGTAGATAATTATAAAAATAACGCATTCTTATACAAGGTGATTTTAAAGGTACCCGTCCTTTCGCAGAAATAAATGAAAAACTTCCTATAAACATAGGTCAATAAATGCTGCCTAAGAGAGATGCAGCTAGCTCTTCAAAGGTGCATCACCATCAAAGCATGGTTTTTCTGGAATAACGAGTGAAATGTTTGAGCTAGAAATATGAAATTTGGAACACTGCATGAACGTCTGATACCAAAACCTATTCTGTAAAGAACTTACGCCAAATTTTCGGAAGCTCCAGAAAATTCTTTAGTTTTTTTTTGTAGGGGCAGTTTCGTGATTTTTGAGTTGAACCCTTTCGCGTAAAAAAGGCACTGTTGTTAAAAGTCGATATCTTGCACCGTTTTCGATATTTTTTGATGTGAATGTTCAAAAACATGTTAAGCGCTCTAGCTACAGTAGTATAAAAAAGTTCTGTATCACCCAAGGAAATAATTATTGCTTGAAGTTTTGCTACATTTTTAGTATAGTTTCCAAAAATTACTTTTAAATATTTGACAGAAATTCCAGAGAAAGTTTTTAGCATTAAGATTCCACGGTCGCAAACCGGATTGAGAAATTGTGGTGGTGGGTTGCAGACAAGATTTTTATAAATCTGCATAGTAATGCTTAGGTTTCGAACCCAAGCCAGAATCGCTGTTTTACTCAGAAAGCGAGCGCTCTACCAACTGAGTTACCACCACAATTACGAGGTGTGTTCAATTGAAACCCATCTTTGTTTTATAAACAATTTATTCAACAATTTAATTACAAATAATTACCGTTATAGTTAAGGCGCCTATCCCATTGTTTTACTAATCGACGTATACTCTCCTCATAGAATTCTTATGGCTGCTGATTGAGGAAATCTTCCACAGCTATCTGTACTTCTGCAGCAGACTCAAAATGCCGACGTTTTAACGCCTTTTTCAGCGGTCCAAAAATATGGAAATCGCAAGGCGATAGATCCGGGCTATAGGGTGGATCTCTAAAACCCTCCATTTCTTTCGTTGAAGATTTTCTTTTACCACATTCGCAATATGAGGCATTGTCGTGCAGCAAAATGACCCCACGCGTAAGTTTTTCTGGACGTTTCCGTCTTATTGCTTCATGAAGCTTGTTCAAAGTTTCATTGTACAGATTTGCATTTACATGTACTCCAGGTTGCATCAACTCTATCAACAAGGGTCCTTCATGGCTGAAAAAAAGTGATAACATCGCCTTTCCTGCAGAAGGTCGTGCTTTTTTGAACTTCTTCGGTGGTGATGAACTTGAATGTTTCCACTGCATCGACGATAATTTACTGGATAGCTCGTAGTAATGGCACCAAGTTTCGTCACCAGCAACTATTGACGCAAGAAAGTCATCACCATTTTGCTTATAGTCTGTGAGCTGTCGCAGAGATAAGCCCATTCGAAAGCACTTTTGTTCATTAGACAAGAGACGAGGAATCCATTGCTAAGAAACTTTGCTGTAACCCAGATTACGAACAATACTATGAACAGATCCTACACTCGCACCAACAATTTCTGAAATTTCTCTAATGAGGTTCGACTATTTTCTCTAATAAGGCCTTTCACACGTGTCATATTGTTTTCTGTTAATGCAGTACATCGTGCACCTAGTCTCGGCTCATCCATAGTCCCCTCTTGTCCATTCTTAAATTTTCGGCACCATTCCTTCACAGTTGGGTACGCAATACATGCATTTCCATACACAGTTTGCATTCGCGTATGAGTCTGCAATGGGTGCACACCCTCAGCGCATAAAAATTATAGGGTCGCACGCTTATCAAACTTGGACGGATTTTCAACAACAAATGCCATTTCAAAACTAAAGTTTTAAACGTCAGAATCAATTTCAAACGCCAGTAACTTATTAAGATTAACATGTTGTTTACAAACACTACTAACATTAGCAAATGTCATTTGAATTATTACATTTGTTTTCAAGGCTACGTTGATTAAAGATGGGTTCCAGTTGAACAAGCCTAGTGTATATATATATATATATATATATATATATATTATATGATATGTATACCTGCAGGTACTATGGGTTATTCAGTTGCATTTTCTATGTCCTTAATAGTGGAAAAATATCATCTGAAAAGAAACCGATCAAATTATTCGATGAAAAA
>JABXWE010030305.1:0-19063 GCA_014611495.1 Limonius californicus
ATATATATATATATATATATATATATATATATATATATATTCAAATTTAAAAAATTAGTATGCCTGCCGGACCGCAGACCAAAATGTTATGAACTACATATATACACGCACCCATTTTTTATTATTATATTGCATATCACGGAGAACTGTTATGCACACATTTTATATATCTGGGCCGCTTAATTTTCGATGTTCCTGCTGCTTCTGGTCGTTGTCGGGTCGGTAGCGCGATACAGTGATCAATCTTTTGTATACAGTTTAAAAGATATTGCACTGCTGCCGCCAAAAGAGTACTGCAGCACTTTTTTGGCGACGGACGGTGCGATATCCTTTGGTATTGTAAGCAAACAACTGCAGCTGGTAATTACGAAGGTTTTTTGAAGGTGGCCTGGCTCTTTGTTATTTTGCTATGTTTTGATTATTAGGAGCGCTGCTTACTCGTAGATTGCGGCTATTCTTAAATGTGCGACTTCTGTAAAATTTTGTCTGTGGGGAAGGCTCGCAGGCCGCAGACTATTGTTTGGCAGGCAGCGGATTGCCCATCCCTGATCTAAAGGTTATTGGCAAGAACTTTTTCTTTGAGGTAAGCCCTATAAAAAACCAGGAGCTATAAGATCTGGCGATCTGGCGGGTAATGTTAAATTACTAAATCGAGAAATTAAACGTTAGTATATTTCTTAAAATGGCCATTGTATGTCTGCAAGTGTACGCCGTCGCACCGTTCTGTTGCAACCATATATTTTCCAGTTTAAATTCATGTAAGCGACGTAAAGTTCTCCAGTATCACTCTATAGCGTTTCCGTTAACTGTAACAGCAGTGCTTTCATCGTCCTCAAAAAGCACGGGTCAATTACACTGTACAAAGATTCTAGTTGGAGTCCGGCGACGTGGATGATTTCGGCAAAAATTTCGTTGCGTTGTAGTAATCAACTCACTGTTTCTAATGAACAAAGTTACAATTTGGGCACGTTCTTCTGGTATATATTTAATCGTAATGAAACTTAAACATACTCGTATACACTGTACAACTGCGAAAATAAAATTGACGCGAAATGCACGATGACAAAGAGGAAGCTATTTGAAATCGGGTACTTTATTATGGCTATCCCTGTATCCTAGTAATTATTTTTGTAAGTTGCGGCTTATTAATACACGTCTGTTCTTTCTGCATGCTTTGTAGATCAAAATCATATAATTATATTCATCACTTGAATAAAATTCTGACATTTTACGAGATCTTACAATAAGTGAGCAAGAATTGTTCAAGTTAGGGAGGGCTACGAAAATTTTTTGCATGTCTGAGATTCAGATATAAACAAATGCCAATTTTAACAACTGTCACATTAATTTTTAAGCTGATTGTTTTCTGCAAAAATAGTGTTTATTTTAATTTTATTTGAAAGTGGTTTTTAATTTAGGGCAAAAATCTTGGAAGCTTACAAATTTAATGGTGAGTGGACCTATTCTATTCGACTTGCAGAATTTCAATAACGTAAGAATGTAAGATAAACAATCACCAATGCTCCCTCAACTTCCATCCGTGTCTTATCACAAGTTGACCTCTCATACGAAACATGCAGAACCATCTTATAAGAATATCTGCATATGTTTCCATATTGAATGACTGCTTCCACAAGATTTTGCACAACGACCAGAATACTGCCACTGGTTTTTAAACAATATCGATGACGATTATTTATTGGATAAAACTTTCTTCTCGGACGAGGTATGGGTCCATTTATCGGGATACGCCAATTCCCAAAATATGAGAATCTGGAATACGAAGAATCCCCATATTTTCACTGAAACTTCACTACATCCACAAAAAGTTGGGGTTTGGATAGGCCTTAGCAGGAGAAGATTGGTAGGACCAATTTTTTTAATGTTACTTGACAGCAGCCGGGTATTGAACAGAAATTCTTCTCTCATTCGTAAATCAGTTGTACAATGACGACTTGCGGTATGGTTATTTCTCAACAGGACGGTGCAACGACCCATGCAGCGCGATGTACATTAAACCTCTTTAGTAACATTTTCAAAGATCGAGTAATCTGCAGAAATACTCTTAACATATGGCCTCGAAGATCGTGTGATTTAACACCTATAGATTTTTTTTGTATGGCCCTACCTAAAAAGTTCGATTTTCTGAACTCCGATTCACGATTTGGATGCACTTGCCCAAAGAATTATAGAAAATGTGAGGACATAAACAACTTTCCACGGATTTTATAAAATGTTAACAATGGTGTAAGAAGAAGGGTTCGAAGTTGTTTTCAGGAAGATGGAGGCGATTTCCAATACACCTTATAAGCCTCAAATACTCTAAATACTCTTAAAATACTTAAATAAATGTCTTTATTTGGTTTGCTTCTTAAAATACATATTATTGTGACGACTTCGCGGTAAGTCCATTTTGCTTGTGTTTACATTCGAAGAAATAAATATAAGCTATGGCCATACTTAACATGACAGCTACGCCTACGACATGCCGTGTAGCACTTACAGCTAATCTTAGGTTGAAAAATTTTTGATCGCTTGTTAGCAATTTATAATGGCAGTAATATGTAATTTAGTTGCAGCAATGTTGTGGAACAAATACTTACAAATCTAAAACGTTTTTAATAATTTAATTCTTAAGTAAAATACATATTGTTTGGTATCATTAGAAAAATATATTCTACCAGATACACATAAAAAACGTTAAAGAATGAAAGTAAATACTGCACCTGTTTTACCCAAAGATATGTTTTAAGTTACTTGTAGTACTTTTCATTCAACTTTTATTTAAAGCATTTTTCGTAAATGTATTTCGGAGTTGTAAGCTTTGCTTAGTAGTGGCGGGACATCTTATATATATATAAAATTTAAAAATAGGTCTATGTAAATCCACTAGCAGTTGGATGTATCTGAACTTATTTTTAGTGGAGGCATTGACTTACAATGCGATAACAACATTTCATGTTCTAGTTTTATCTGTACTACACTTAGTTTAAATAACTGTTCTGTCTTTTTCTGTTATGGATCTTAAAATAAATCACTGGTAATCAAATAAATAACCGTCGGTCTTAAGCGATAATCTGGTCCGTACGTGAATTTTGTGCTTTTACACTTTAATTGCTAATTTACTACAAAATGTAATACAAAAATTGAAAGCTGATATTATTAAATTGGCAATTGTAATATACAGGATAGTTAATTAGAGTTAAAAGCGTAAGTTTTTTTATGGTGTGTTATTTTGCTTGTACGGCTATTTGGGCTGTCAGAATCGTACTGTTATGATACAATTTGTTATAATTGTCAAGAAGCAAAATATCTTGTAATTAACTGTTAATAATGTAGTGTTTAAAAGTTAATTAACTTAAATCTTTTTACTTTCACTTGCATTCGCGGAATTGCTATCTTGATCGATACTCGTAAACAATGAGACTCAGGCTATTAGAAGATCTGGATCAACAGTTATATTACTAACGATAAACCTACATTTAAAAATTCACATAATGTTTCCTGGTGTTGGTAAAATTAAAAACTGAAAAGCTTGTTTATACTAATATATAGAAAGTCAAAATTTACATTTTGAAATATTCATGGAACTCAAGATGATCTAAAATTTCCCAGAAATATAGAAAACAACAGTTAGAGGTAAATATGTTATTAATTTCTTTCATGTCAAATATTGTAAGTGGAAAATTTGTTTTTCGAATACTTTTAAGTAAATAACAATATTTCCAAGTATTCTATACTGTTTTATTTTACCATTAGCACTTTGTATTGTAGTGTTCTAAAAACTATTAACACAGTTCTCGCCGCCCTCAATCCCATTTTGGCGCGTCCGCGTTTAGATCATTAATCAAAATTGTTTCAATATTCTCTGTACTTATAAAATTATTTCAGTTCATTGTAAATAGGTCACATCATGTAATTTTAATGTGTAATGATGTCATAAATAAGAGTTAAATCAAGAAATTGCCACCTCAATTTACAACCAACTTGTACATCAGATATCTATAATTTACTTGTTTTGCAGATAATTTTAAATGAATGTCAAGGTTATTAGTTGTTACCTTGTCAATCTACGGTTGTAGAGGTGTTATTCACTAACAATAGTAGCTCATTATCATGCGAAGTAATTGTACACCAATAAAGAAATGTTGCTTACGAGGTGTTAATAATAATATTAGTATTGAATATCAAGTGAGTTTTTAACAATAGGATAGTGTATAGATAATACTTGACTTACACTGATAGAAGATTGGAAACTTGCTGGTCATGTTTACAATCGTTTGTAACACCCAAAACTATATCTGCGTACATCTCCTAAATGGGATATCACAAAAAAAATAAAAATAGTAAGCGATCGAAATAAGAGAATCATTTCTTGTTTCAGATAAGTGATTAACCATGGATTTCGATGATATGTTGGAGGAGCTTGGAGAGTTGGGGAGGTTTCAAGTCACAACGTATACTTTAGTATGTCTTCCAGTATTATTTGCAGCTGCCAATAGTCTTAGCTATGTCTTTACGGCGGGTGTGCCAAATTACAGGTGAGTGAGTGCTAGTTTCAAATTTCAAAATATACCGCCTTGTTAAAATTGAAGCTACTCTCGTATAAGCCGAAATAGCTAGAAGAGAGTTATGTAGTGTGTCGTATAGTTTTAGATTTTATAACTCTTTGCATGTTAAAAACATCATTTAAACTTATTTCAATGTAGATTTAATAATCAACTTTCGGCTGTACTTAATTTGTTTTCAGCAATCCTTTGGGATCAAAAAATTCTAATTCTGGATACAAAGTATTGTTCGTTTTGTAAATGTATGTACGAAATATAGTACGTAATATTTTTCCGATCATCAATTTATTTAAATTTTTTTCAATAATTCTCTCGTTGCTGGTTACCTTAATGCTCCCCTGGAAGGTATTATGACAGCCTCCAACGTTACTTAGGTGTTGGTTGTATTGCTTAAGTTCGTAGAGTCATCTTTGTGGATTAGCGAGGAAAAGTTTCACTTTACTGGGTGTCCTGGTAAAACTTTCCAAAACATGAAGTGCCCAGAATTTCTGTGAGTTGGCTTCCACGTTAAGCTGTAGGTTCGCGTTCTCCTGTGTTAGCGGTCGCACACACCATGGGGTAGTCGGTGAGAGGTATTTAACGTCGTTCGTATAATAGGGTAATTTGAAAAAATCCTTGAAATTTGTTTAGTTAAGCCATTATGTCATTAAAAGTCGTACGTAAACAAAGAATTCGAGGAAGTTACTTCTGACAATTTGTAGGAAACTCTAACACGTCATTGCTCATTATATCGGAGTGTTGCTGGTTTTATTGAACTTATCATAGGTCGCAAGCATATCAAGTCATGACACTTTGAATATTTTCTAAATGGCTTTATAGACGAGCTGCGATAATAAATTCGAACAAGTTTTGTAGTAGAACGGAATCTTTGAGTTATTCCAAAATTGTAAAAGTGTTGATAGTTCACTACTTTCACAGTGCTTTTTAACCTTAAGTTTTCTGTGTTAAATACATTTCTTACAAATTATCTTTAAAAAAGTGGTAGCGGTCTTTTTTAAATTAGAAATTTTTTTCAATTAAGACACGCCGGCGAAAAGTTGAGCAAAAAAATAACCTTCGTTTCTTGATTTGGACGGTTACAGAGAACCATTTTACACAATAAATTTTTGATTGTTTCCGACATGGCTTGCCTCGGTAGTCTAGTTAGCACCCTTGCATATTGATGCAAGAGACGCGCGTTCGAACCTGCTGAAAATCTGCTAAATCTGAAAGTGGTCTTATGTCGGATAAGAATTAAAGCAAATAGGCAAAATCCATAATGAGGGTGTACACTGGGTCAAATATAGCTCGTATTCTAGATCTCGCCCAATCAAAATCAACTAACAAACCTCAGCATGCCATATTTTCCTCAATCCAGTTATGGAACTTCACACACTCATAGCGCCAGCGTGGTCGAGCGGTTAGAGCTGGAGTGGACGCTGGACTCCGGTGCGGAAGGCCGGGAGGTCAAATCCCCGACTCGCTACATGGCGGTCTACCTATCCAATCGCCTTAAATAATTGGGTACCTGCGTTCGAATGATTAAGGGGTACTAATGCGGCTGTCTAATGCGCGATTCGCACCACATCATCATGTGTCATAACACGCACACAGGTATTTAAATTCTAAACAGTACGACACTTATCTGAGAATGTGTTCGTGTAAACTGCAAAATAATTTTGAATATTTATGTGCCGGTCTTTATATACTAACTGGTGTTGTGGTGAAGTCACATTTGCCATTTTCAGGTCTTGTTGGATAACTTTCTGCTGGTGTTTCTTGTAATACGACTGTTGACGCTCGTTTCCGCTGGGACTATATGTACTTCTTGACCGTTCCGTGTGATTGCGCTTTGTTGATTTCGGGCTGGGTTGCGTGTGACAGAACTGGCTGTGGCTGGAACGTTCTAATTTTGTTGAGGTGGTTTTGTGTTTGCTTGTTGGTTTCTGTTGTATGTTTGTTTTTTGGCGAGAACCGGTTTCCAAGCGGATCGTAGTCTTTGGGTGTCATCACGAGAATTTAGGTTTCTTGGGTGTTTTTCGATTTCTATAGCTTCGCTTATTATTCTTAATTTCATGTGTCCTATGTTGGCCACTACTTTGGTGTTTTCGAAAGCAATTTTGTGAGATGAGTTGCTTACGTGTGGTGCCAGTGATGAAGTCTTCTCGTTCTTTCGTACGGCATTTTCGTGTTCGTCATTTCTCACACTGAGTTGTCTGTTTGTTTGACCTATGTATGTTTGATCGCAGTCCTGGCAAGGAATTTCGTAGACACCTTGATTTTCCAGGCTATCCATGTTTTGGGGTTGCCTAGAATGGAGCTGATCTTTCTGTTGGTTGTGAATGTTGTTTCCACATTGTGGAATTTCTGTATTTCTGTATTTTCGAAAGGAGAAGAGTTAGCGCGCTGGCATTTGCCCCATCGCAAAGAGTGTCGCAACTACTATCTGGACAGATAGAACCTATCGAATCGGCTTACGTAGGCCGCCGTCAGGGGGCGTGAAAGTTGATTACTTGCATCGTCGTAACTCCGTAACTAAACGGCATGCGAGGACCGATCCAATCCGACCAGCCGTTTACGAACGCCACTAGGAAGAACTCGAAATTCAAGAGTATACAATTACCGACGTTGCCACTGTTATAGAGTAGGCACTAAAAGCAGCCGGTTAATTTTATTTATGAGAGAGATAGGTGGATATGTTACAATTTGAACAAAATAAACCCGGGGATCATATCCTTTCCGCTGCTTAGTATCATTTACGCGTTTTGGCCTTTAGTACAGACACTGTCGAGTCGTCGGTAGCTTCTGCTGCAAGACCACGAATACCCCGAAGTAGTCCGCTCTCTTCAAAGAGCAAAAAATTTTTTGCACCCGCTGTACCTACCGTAACTTGCTCTTATAGAATATAATTGCTTTTCCTTTCCTCTCTTCACCCGAGTTTTCTATCGCCTCACTTTCCTTTCTCCAAACTCTTTTTTATCTTTTCTCTTTTTTTTCTTGCCTCTACGTTGCTTTATTTCTTTCCCCCATTTCTTTTTATCGCTATTGCTCTATTCCTCTTCCCCTTTTGTCACCCCCATTTGCTTCCATTCTCTCGTTTCCCTTTCCTTCCTTCAACCACTTTGGTTATATCTTTTTATTTCCTCGCCCCTTCCCCCTTTTTTATTTCATTTCCTTATTTCTGCTTGTTCACTTCCCGTTTCTTCCTCTCCCGCTTTCTTCTTCTGCTCTCCGTTCCCTTTCCACCACATCCTTTTTCTTGTCTTTCCCCCCGTCCTTCGCGCCTCCTTCAATGTAGTGGTTTCTGGGAAATGGTACGGGGGGACTCTTCCTATGTCCCGCAAAGCTTCTCTTAGTGACAATGATAGATAACCAACTTGATAACTACTCGATGTTCGTACAAAACCGGTACAAGTGATTTTATACAGTTTTTGCACAAAATGTTATCAAGTTTTACGTTAGTAAGTTATACTGTTCCTTCATTTATAACCCCACTAAGCTCAAAATGCATTTGAACCCTTTTTACGCTAAAAGAGTGCAGGTTTAACTTCATATTTATGTATTGTATTTTATCAAAATGTAAAAAAATTCACTTGGACCTTTTTTGCATCAACCGCTTCAAATAATGTTATAGCGAAACAATCGCCATGGATATGTTAACAAGAGTCACGACCAACCTTCAATTAATTTAATTTTTGGAACTATCTGCAAATGGAATTTTAATTTCAACACTCCTTCTTAAATGTGAAAACTCCTCGTAATATAGCTCAGGTCAGGTATCTAACCCTTTTGGTAAACATAAAATATTATCTAACATTATTTGCAATTAGTAAATTGCGCTAAGTTGATAATTACAGTAGAAAAGCCTTCTAATCTGACCGTGTACTAAACTATGACTAATATTTCATGCTCACAGCTGTTCTGTAATCATTATAGGAAGTATTATTCAACAGGAACTAGTTGTTTACAAAGTTACAGCTAAATAGAAATATTAATGATACATATAAGACCATAACCTTTATTAAGAGACACTTTATATAGGGCTACTTTTCACTACTTGTATTTATTAAATTAGACTGTGTTCAAATTAATTTCGGGAGTAATATGTATTTTTTTATATACAGGATGTATCAGAAATAGGTGCAAATATTTAAACCAGTAATAGATTGGCTCAAGTACTATTCATATTTAAAAAATCATTAAGTTTATTTTTTTGAATTAAAAAATAAAATAAAATTTTGTTTGAGAACTGCGGATGATACATAGAAAATACTTTTAACCTGTAGAAGGTTATTACCTAATTGTAAAGTAAACCCAAAGTGGCAAACATGTAAAAACTTGTCTGGCTTGTGATAAACTAGGGAATTGGGAGGGGTCAAGGTTTAATCGAAGCAGTTGGACATTTTTGTAATTAGATGGCATTTAAGAATTTCATTTACCGCTAAATTAAATTTTTACGTTTTCACTTTATTATGGGGTATAAAAATTATAAACAAGTGCTGCTTCATGCAAAAAAAACTCCAAACGCATAAAGCAGTTAAAAAAGTACTAATGTATTTCAGAATACCCATCATTTATTTAAATCAATTTTAACATAACTGAAAAAAACATAAAAAACAGTTTACCTCAAAAGTGAGAAGTGGATCACAATAAATGTTCAAAATGACGGCCACCACTGAGAACACAGGCTTCTGCACGTCGAAGCATTGAATTACGTATCCTTGTGAAAACGGTAGGATCTTGCCGAACCCTATCGGTAGCGTCTTCAATGCGTACCTTTAATTCCCCAACTGTGTTCATTGGCGTAGAATAAACTAACTGTTTCATGTAGCCCCACAAAAAGAAATCACAACTATTTAAATCTGGCGAACGAGCTGGTCACGCAACTGGCCCGTTTCGTCCAATCCACCAATCAGGATAGCTATTATTTAACCATTCCCTTGCATCCCTAGCATAATGAGGCGGAGCATCATCAAGCAAAATCCACATGTTACGTCGTGTCTCTAAAGATACGTTTTCAAGCAATTCTGGTAGGACTTCGTTGAGGAAGTAGAAATACCGAGCTCCATTTAAACGAGCAGGTAAAATGTATGGCCCAATAAGGTGATCACCCACAATGCCTGCCCGTACATTTAGGGAAAACCGTTGTTGGAAACTGTGTTCCACTATTTCGTGTGGATTCTCATCTGACCATATGTGGGTATTATGGACATTAAACACCCCTTCTTGCGTAAATCCTGCCTCATTAGTAGATAACAAATTGAACAGGAAATTTGGTTGGTTGTTTCACTTTTTGAAGAAGCCATTCAAAAAAATCGTGCCTACGTACATAATCCGTTGGTTGCAAACCTTGAACGCGTTGAACGTGGTAAGGGTGTAGTCCCTGATCCCGCAAAATCCGCCAAATAGTAGCATGGGAAACGTCAGTTTGTAATGCAAGTCTTCTAGTGCTAACACTAGGACTTTCCTCCATTAATTCCAAGACATGATGTTCTACTTTAACTAGCCTTTCTGCTCTTCGACGACCGCGATAATGGTCTTGTGGTTGATACGTCCCATAATCCCGTAAATGTTGGACTGTTCTAGTAAATGTATGGCTGTTTGGAATGCGGCGCTGAGGATATCGCTCTAAGCACATTTGCTTTGCCCTTAGAGCGTTTCATTGAGTTTGCCCGTAAATAAGAACAACATCAGTAAGTTCAATGTTCGTAAAATTTTCCATTTTGGTAGAAACACTGCTTGCTAGCTTCAATAACATACGGAATAGAAATTACTGACCTATCTAACAGTATTGGTTTGTCGCAGGTGATAAGAAATTGTTTTGCACGTCTATCTTACTCTCCTTTGCATAACATGTCTTTGAACTCAAATTTTTGTTATTATCCTGCGATATTCAAACAATTTTGGGTCAAATTTTCAATTATTATTTTCTCATATCTTAAGAGTCCCATTGCCAAAGAAATTTTTCTAGTTTGTACATATTGTAAATTGTAATCTACCATCGGATTTAATATTTGTACCTATTTCTGATACACCCTGTATTGTTACCTTACAGATGCTTGGTACCTGAATGTGATGATCTACATGATCCCACTTACAATACAAACTGGCTGCCATGGGCTATTCCTCCCGACAGCCGGAACCTAGACAATACATACAAACCGGAATATTGTGAAAGATATGTTAGAAATTTAACCTCAAGTGCTTCTAATTGTTCTAAAGAATTATTTACCAAAAATACCGAAAGATGCAACAAATGGGTGTTTGATCATCAAGAGAGAACTATTGTCAATGATGTAAGATGATTCCAAATATTTTTTACAGGACGAATTAATACTGTTTTGTATTTTAGTGGAATATAACGTGTTTGGACAATCAATGGAAATTGTCACTTGTTGGATCAAGTCATTTTGCCGGAATAATTGTTGGATCAGCTCTTTTTGGAATTTTAGCAGACAGGTAATAATAGTGCTGAATATTGGGCTATTTGTATATTAGTTTAATAACATTGTGCAGTAATAGATACAGCCAATAAAATTAAATGGAAGGAAAACGATGTAGTTGCCATATATTACCTAATTTACACCTTCATTCTGTTGATGTTAATATCTTTAATGCATTACGTGGTAATTTAGAAAAAAAAAGTTATTTACTTTTCCAGATATGGTAGAAAGATGGTATTTATATTTTGCATAGTACTTATGAGTATTTCTGGCGTTGTTCAAATATTTTCACCAGAGTACATTACATTTACGACACTTGTGTTCATAAATGCCTTAGGAACTGCCGGCGTTTATCCACTTGCATTTATTATTGGTAAGATATTAACTAATTTAACTGACACTCCTTCCTATTTAAAAATTTTTATCCTTCAACTTTATTTTTCCTTTCTTCATCCTTGCTAGGAATATAACCCCATAGACATTTCGCAGGTGTGGAAATGGTTGGAAGAAAGAAACGAGAAGTAACTGGAATGATACTAAATTATTTTTATGCCGTGGGAGAAGCTCTGGTTGCTTTAATTGCTTGGCTTACTCGAGACTGGGTGCTATTACAGGTCATGGTGGCAGCACCTCCAATATTGTTTGTTGTTTATTACTGGTATGTTAACGGTAATTGTATTTTTATTGGTTGGGATAGAGTTAATTTGGAACTTTAGGTTTGTACCAGAATCAGTAAGATGGTTGCTGGCTAAAGAGAAAAATGCCGAGGCTAAAGGAATCGTGTGCCACGTAGCAAAAATTAATAAAGTTAAGCTGTCAGAATCACTTTTGGACTCGTTCAAACAAGAGCAAGGTGTAAGTTTTAGTGTTTATAGTAAAGAAAAATAAATTGAATGTAGAGTTAAGATTATTTTTTCACATATAATCAATTAAACAGATTATAGTTGGCAAAATCCTAATACGTAATACTGTTTTAGCATGATCATTATAATTTCTTGTTGGGCCGTGATCTTGAAAAGTTAACCGTTTCTCTATATTTCATTTAAGCACATGTACAGAGTGATTCTAAACGTGTGCGAAAAATTTTAATCACGTACAGCTGGTATGTAGCCCCTACAGCCCCTCAGTAAATTATTTTAAAATTCGACACCTTTACGGATACAAGGGACTTCGAAGTTTTTTTTTTACATTAATTCACTAAACTGTAAATACATTTTTTGTTTCTTGGCCGATTTTTATAAACTTCATTGATTTGGAAAGCCAACAAGTCAACCTTAATTTCTAGTTAAGACAAATGTATAATTGAGTGTGAAAAGTAGATGAAATCTGAGCCACAAGTGAAAAATTTCGATTACACATTTGTAACTTAAAAACGAGCTTGTTAACCTGTACGTGCCAATCCCGTGATCTCCAATGACTGCGGCTCGTACATTATCTGGAAATTGGTGCCGATGATGGCTTCTACTACTGTATGTGGGTTTCTTGCCCATGTGTGATTGTTATGATAATTAATAATGACATAGCTGGAAAAATTAACTTCATTGGTAGAAAAGACTTGTGCTAAAAACTGATGGATTTTGTGCCATTCTATCATCCATCGACACAAGCCCACTCTTTGCGAGAAATCAAGTCGCAAAAATCCCTGTACCCGTTGAATATGGTATGGATACAAAAGCTGACTCTACAATATCTTTAAAACTGTGGGCTGACTTATTTTTGGGTGATAGTTAGCAATCTTCCAGGATCTTGTATTAGGATTAGGATCTTAAAAAAAGCTTAGGTTAACGATCTCGTTTTCAAGATACACTCTAATTTACAAATTTTTCACTTCTCGGTCAGATTTAATCTATTTTTCATACTGACTTAGACATTCTTTCACTGGAAATTAAGGTTGGACTGTTAGCTTTCCAAAATAACGTACCTTCTGAAAATCGGAAAAGTTATTTACATTTTATTGAATTGATGTAAAAACTTTGAAGCACTTTACTTCCGTAACGGCACCGAATTAAAAAAATACTAGGTGATTTAGGAGTTAAATAGCATCCGCTATACGTGGTTAAAGTTTGTCGCATATGCTTAGAATCACCCTGTATTTTTAAAGAAAATCGTTTAGATAAGAGGTCGGCAACCAGCGGTCCGCGACTGCATGCGATTCTGTAGGACCTTTCGTGCGGCTCGTGCTTTTAATTAATTAATTATTTTCAGCTCTACAGGCCTAGAGGCCCCTAGCTTTTTCAACTATTTTCCTCCATTTCATCTTTTCCAATGCTCTTGCTCTACTTCTTCTTTCCAATTAAGTCTGGGTCTACCTCGTTTATTCCTTCCTTCTGGCTCACTTTTCTATACTTCTTTCACTGTTCTTGTGTTTGGTAGTCTGGTTAGATGTCCAATCAATCTTATTCTGTTTTCTTTAATTACTTGCGTTATTGTCGTGTCATTCTATAGCTCCTGTTATTTATTGTGAGTTCGTCTTCTCCATTGGTCATTTTCTCTTATTCCTCCGTACATTAACCTTAGTATCTTTCTTTCCCATGCTTTTATTTTATTTTCTTCTTGTTGTATCATAACACAACACTCACTCGCGTATAGAACTAGTGGTCTTATAATGGTTTTATACAGCTTTAGTTTGGCTGGCTTGGAAAGAACTTTTGATTTTAGTAAGTTACTGTACACACCTACGCACCTGTACCCTATGGCCTATTGATAGTCTCCTATTTTCACTATTAATTTTTCCGTCTGACGTTATCTCTGTTCCTAAGTATGTTACACTTTCCACTGGTTTCACTTTAACAACTTTATCTTTCTTGCTTATAAGTAACGGTTCATTTTCCTTCGTTCCACTCATTATTATATATTGGGATTTTTTCTCATTTATTTCCATTCCTATTTCTTCTGCATTTTTTAATAATGCCTTCGTCATTTCTTGTAATGTATGTTTTGTTCTAGTCAGGATCAATACATCGTCGGCGAAGGCTAGACACTGATGCGCGCCTTTAAGAATATTACCAGTTCTGTTGATGTTACTTTTCCTTATTATGCGTTCCAGTACTAGATTAAATAGTGTGCTTGACAGCGGGTCCTCTTGCTTCAATCATCTATTTGTTGGGAACTTTCTTGTTTCCTCGCTATCAAATCTTACTTTGCTGCAGGATTCCTTTAATGACGTCTTTACTAATAGTTCCAGTTTATTAGGGCAATTAAATTGTTTTAGGGTTCTTACTATCTCTTTCCTTTTTATCGTATCATACGCTTGCCTAAAGTCGATAAAGAATGCATGTATCTTTATTTTTTCTCCAACTTTTTCTTGTATTTGCTTTATGTTAAAGATGTTATCGATTATATATTGTCATGATATTTTGGTTAGCCTTGTGTTTTCCTTCTCTATGTTATCTTGTGTTAACTTTAGTTGCTTTTCTGTACAATGTTTGGCACATCGAAGTATGTGATCAAGGATGTTCATTCATTTAAAAAAAAAGACGTTGGCGTATATCGCAGGAGATCGTTGAAATGTTTCGATTGGCCAGACATGAGGGTTGTCTGGGGAATGAGTAAATAATTGAGAGTGCAAAATAAAAATGTAGAAAGCTGCGGACGTGAAACTGTTCACAGGAATCCGAACTTGATAAAAATTCAAAATTAAGTAATAACAGTGTTAAATTTCGAATGGAATATGTTTAGGTTGATTGTACTTTACAAAACTATTAAAGTTGGAGTTTAAAGAAACTGGTAATTTTATTTGAGATGCATCCAGAGTTAATGACAGCGAACTACGAAGATGTGGTACTATAATTTATGAGCGACCCAGTAACTGAGATAGACCCCTATGAGAGCTAGCCGGATGCAAGATTAAGTAATTATAATATATACCATGTTTTGCAAGCTTATAGGTCTGTAGTTTACGCATTTTTCTTTCTTGCCTTTTTTGTAAATAGCGATTATGTCTGATTCATTCCATACCTCGGGCATTTCTTCTTTTTCCCAGATCTTAATTATTAATTTTTTCAATTAATGTTGGTCCCTCGTCACTACCAGCCGCTTTATTGTGTTTCAGGTTTAGTATTATTTTCTGAGTTTCCTCCTGTGTGGGTGCTATCTCTGCTATCTGCTTGTTCTCTTCTCTTGCATCTTCTTCTTCATTCTCCCATTGTTCGATATCTTTGAACATTTGTTCATAGTAGTCGGCCCATAGTTCCTTGATTTCTTGTTTATTTCCTATTTTCTTTCCTTGTTGTTCCATAAATATTTGTATATGGTGTTTCTTCTTTATTTTTCTTGTTTTTGCGTAAAACCATTTTAGTTTGTTTTGTTTAAAGTTATCTTCTATAGCTTCCAACTGATTATTCTAGTACTGTCTGTTCTAATTACATTTTTTGCCACTTTTCTATTCTGTTGATATTTTACTTTATTTTCTTCACTATTTAATCCTAGATATTCTAATTTAGCCTTTCTTATTTCTTCTATCATTCCCTTGCACTCTTCATCGAACCATTCATTTCTGTCTTTCTTCTTGTTGCTTAATACCTCACCCGCCTTTTTTCCATTATTTTGCTTGTTGTTTCCCATTCCTCATTAATATCCGTTTCATCTCCCTTTGATTCTAGTCCTCTTTGTATCTTGTTCATATATTTGCTTCCTGTTCTTTCTTCTTTTAGGGACTCTAAATTTAGCCTATTCTTTCCTTTCCACTTTAACTTAACTTTAGTTATTTCTTCCTTTAATGTGATCTTAACCATTATATGATCGCTACTAATATCCGCTCCTTTTTGACTTTTTACGCATGTGATTTTGTTTGTATGTTTTGATTCGGTGAACACATGGTCGATTTGATTAATAGTTTGCCCGTTTGGGCTAATCCAGGTCCCTTTATGAATATCTTTATGTTGAAGGTATGCTGCTTTTACTCGTAAGTTCCGTTCAACAGCAAAGTTTAAGAGTCTTCTTCCATTATCATTTGTCTTATAATGCTTGCTGTTTTTCCCTATTATGCCATTATATACTTCCTTCTTTCCTAATTTGGCGTAGAAATCGCCCCCCAGTCGGCGCATGTCCATTTATTATGCTCATTTTCCTCTGGTTGCTTCTTATTCTTATATAGCTTAATCTTTCGATTATTCCTTTTATATCTATGATTGAGTCCACCATTTGCTTATGTACTAGAAATCCAGTTCCGAATCTATTTTGGTTCCCTCCGTAACTCTTAAAAACGTAGTCATCATATACTCCTTGTGCTTCATCTTTAATATTCGTTTCTTGCAGGGCCGTTGGCTGTATGTTGTACATATTTTTTAGCTTCACTGGTAAGATTTTGTATGCCTCCTGCTTTATTAATCCTTTATAGGTTCCATGTTGCGAAGAATAATACTTTTTTCTTCTCGTTATTTTGTTCTTTTTTCTTTCTATTTGTTCTGATCTTCAGAGATGCGATTCGTTTTGCCCAACTTTCTTCCTCTTTTTTGTTAGGTTTCACGTTTTGAAGTCTCAGGAGTTCATCCGTGCTGTATGTTATTTTGTATTTCGCCTTGGCCTTTCTCGGATTTTGTAGCTTTCCCGTTAGCCTTTTCACTTCCTTGTGCTTTTAATATTATTATTGTTATTGATGGAATCTTAATTCTTAAGTTGGGAGGACGAAAAATTGTCAGACAACCCGGGAGGTGGTATTTTTTATGCCATTTTTCCTTCGCATTTCTCTCTAAAGTAATCAACCAACGTAACATTTTTTTTGTTCTTTATTGAACATAACATTACATAACAGAAAATTATGACTAAGAGGAAAAACTTTTCTATCACGAGCAAAAAACTGAAAATTTGCAGGGGATTGCTTTGAGGGCCAATTGTCGGCTGTCACATTTCGATTGGTTCCTTCTATTAGTTTCATTAATCCCAAAACAGATTTTATAATAGAAAATCTGTGAAGTAGTATACTAGAGCCTACCACAACCCTAATAGTTCGCAGGTACTCATTGGAAGGGTAGTAACTGCTATCACGCCAGCTGGTACATTAAATGGAGGGTATATACTTGGAGCCTCACCACTTCCCGTCTTAAGGGTTAAGATAGCCGTCACTGGTATCATAGCTAAGCTTACAGAAAACTCTTTTCTTAGAAGTTTCGCCTGACGTCCGTCCGCCATCACTTAGCGGTTACTCAAGTGTCCCGATCCCTCGAAAAGGTTCCCGACTCCTGATTTAGACCATAAGATTTGACAATCATGAATTACAGATTCTATTTTATATTCATTTGATTTCATGCCCCATTCTTGCTGAAAATTTTAAAATCATAGGATTATTCGTCTTGACAAGATTTATACCAATCAATCTAAAGAAAAAGATACTTTATATCTATTTTTATTGGTTTAGGTAAAAAAATTAGAGGATTCAAACGAAGAAATAAGCATTTTACCAGTCCTAAAACTTATGTTAAAATCCAGGAAGTTGCTCATTCGGTTTGCAATAGTTTTCTTCATATGGTAACACATTCCTCAAATATTGTGCATTCGATTATTGAAAATAATAATTTTAGGGCTGTGAATGGATTTGTTTACTACGGCCTTTCGGTTAATTCAACCAGCATAGGTGGAGACAAATATTTAAATTTTGCCTTGGTATGTTTGGTTGAAATACCAGGGTATTCCCTGGCATGGGTCTGCATTCAGAAGCTTGGAAGACGCATATCATTAATAGGATCCCTTCTCATATGTGGATTCACTTGTAGTATTACAATATTTGTTCCTCCTAGTAAGTCATTTATTTACAATGTTGACAAAGAAATTAATTACTAATCAATTTGTTTCATTATTAATTTCTTGCAGCTGTTCAATGGGCAATCATTCTTTTGTTTTTAATTGGAAAACTGGGTGTGACGTCTGCTTTTGGTGTAGTTTATGTACATACATCTGAGATGTTACCTACAGTAATACGTAGTGGTGGAGTCGGAGCTGCTTCTACAATGGCTCGTGTAGGTGCTCTTTTAGCTCCATTTGTTCCATTGTTGGTAAGATACTCTATTATGTAATAAATTCAAATTTAACAGTTTTCTTCTTCCAGGGAGTGTATATTCCACCGTTACCCATGATGTTGTTCGGTGGGGTTGCTATAGTTGCTGGACTTTTAGCTTTAAAGTTGCCTGAAACCTTAGGCATTAAATTGCCAGAAAGTGTTGAAGACTCTGAACGACTGTAAATCTATTTTCCTACAACAGTAATATTTTTTAAGCAGGTATAAGTGTTGTTATTGTTGTGTAGTATTAGTGAAACAGTTTTGTAATTTTTGTACTTATATAGTATAGTTTGAAAAATACATGAATACGGTTTTGTAATATGGTAAGCTAGGAGTCTGTGGTTTAGTGTAGTGCCATTTTACCATAACAGTATTGTAATGAACTAAATACTCATTTCATCATATTGGACACATAATTTTTGTAATAAAGATTGTTGATTAAAAACGTTTTATTCAGTTGTTGAGATATTTCAAATAAAAAAACTTGAATATTAATGTTTCTTTTCATGAATTTCGATAACTTATTTAAACAATAAGTAGTATTTATGAAGTAAATACAAAAGTACTATATTTTTTGTGTAATTACAATATGTGAGACAAAATGAGTTTGAACATTATTTTCATTTCATACTTTTTGGCTTTGCATATTTGGATGCGCATTTTAAAATTCTATAAATATGTACTTTTGTATTATGAAATTATAAAGGCATTTATATTTTTGAAATTATATTTTCAGAATAAATTTGCCTTTGGTTGTCATACAAAGGGTCGGTTTAGGTGGGAGCAACGTGGGCGCTTAAAGGCAATAGGCGCCGACGCAACCTTCATCATTTTAAAACATGTTAATGTTATTGACAGTCGCCTTAAAATAATTATTTCAATTCGTTAAATAGATATAATTCCAGTGGCGGCTTGTACTAAAGGGCACAAGAAAGAAATTCGCATGTAATTCAGTGCATTATTTTAATTTCATTATTTTAACGATGGTATCAAATTTTCCTTCCGCACCACAAGCGCGGCTAACAGCCTCAAAACTATTTTCCGGGGAACGCTCTGATTTGTTCCCCATGCAGAGGTGA
>JABXWE010030306.1:0-15911 GCA_014611495.1 Limonius californicus
CGGAGCCGAAGACCGGAGAAGGAAGTCCAGTCTAGAAACCAGTCCAGAACCCGAAACCTGGAGAAGGAAGTCCAGCTCAGAAACCAGATTTTCTAAGTCGCAGTCCGGAGAGGAAGTCCAGCTCCAAAACCAGTCTAAAAGCCAGTCCAGTAACCTGAACTTATTAACCGAATCCTTTAACTGAACCCAGTTCATCGTATACCTGAAAATCCAATCAACACTGAATTAGCCTGGGGTGACCCGCGCTTTGGACAGTGTATCCCTTAATTGATCTCCGTTCAACACTGAGTTAGCCTGGGGGAACCCGCGCTTTCGTTTAGTGTAATCCTGCCTTTAGTTGATCCCGAACATTTAAAACGTATTTACGTATTTCCTCCTGACCTGGAAAACACCGCATTGAAAGTAGTTTAAAGAATTTACTACGGATATCGCAGTACTATTTCGTTAGCCCGGGGGAAACCCGCGCTTCCGTTTAGTGCTCGCTTTAAGAATTCTAAACAACTACACAATTCCTGCGAAAGTCCGAACATTTCAACAACACGCCGCGATCGACCGGCGAAGACCACTGCAACGCCGATGGAATTTGCATCACTTATTTTATTGCATTTATAGGTAACCTGAACGAATTTCCTTTATTGCTAGGTAACGGAGAACACGAATCCAGGGAGCTGCTACAATCCAGTTGCTGCGAGTAACCCCGTTTCTTCCAGAGAGCGAACTTGCTACTCAGCTGCCAGTAACCGTCTACGGCAGCGCGTCGTCATCCGTTTGACCCGCGCGGAACGTGTCCAGATTGTCCGCATTCCAGGGCCGATCTAAGGCAGCTTTAATTTTGATTTTAGAACACCGTGTTGATTTAATTATTGTTGTAATTTGTTCAGAATCCAGTATTTTAGTTTTATTATTGTACATATATTTACAGCCAGTATTTTAATTTAAGGTAGAATTGTAAATAAATAGGAATAAAACTGTTGATCCGATAAATAATTTTTATTCCCAGTGAGCCCTGGCTCTGAGTTTACCCGGCATCAGGCCGGACTATTACAAAATAATATTAAATCTGTATAAATTTCTATACAAATAAGGCAATCAATGTTTGATTAGCTAAACCTTTTGTAATGTTGGTGATATACACTTTGATCTACAGCCAATGCACATCACATATTTTACTCTTGCTGTGCAAATGCTTTTTGTAATTCAATAAGGTATCATTTTTGTACCAGAGTATATGTAAATACCTTGTAATACAATTCTATAGAATAAGAAAAAAAAAACAATCTTGAATTCATAATATCAGATTTAATACAAGTAAACAAAAACATAAATCATAGATGTGTTACAATATTATACACACACTGTTTAGATAAAACTTACTTCTAACTTAACTTTAAGGAAACAACAGCCTTGGCTCAATGAGGTCACTCCACAAAAAAATTTTCTCTTCTTCTTCTTCGTTGTTATCACAAGGTTCCATGTAAAATTTACCTTCAGGTGTAGAACACTGGTCGGCACCTTCTAAAACACAAAGTTATGTATGTTAAAAAGAACTGTTTCCACATTCATAATAATTTTGCTGAACATTTTAAAGTTTTTCTATGATCAATAAATACATCCGCACAATTATGTTTTTCATTCAACTTGTTTCAGTAGAAATAGTATTTTTCATAAAATGTATATAAGGCTAGAAACAGTACCAAATGATATAATTTTAAAATACTGTGCAAATATTTTTAATAATAATTTTCTCAATCAATCCTTTGAAATTTATAAATATTTAAAAATATGTGAAGATATTTTTATTCACTTAAAAATATGTTTTTAGTATTTGAGAATTCTTAGTATGTTTTAAATACATTAAATACAAATACGTATTTCACAGATATTTTGATAAAGGTAATTAAAAATATCTTACAGGCATTACATCTGTAGATATTTTAGTTGATTTTTTATAGCTTTTCAACTGATCAGTTTATTCTTTTATCTTGATAAAATGTGGCGGCTTTTTAGACATTTGTACAATCACAAAATATGTATGTTAGATGTAATGTTGTTCTTTTAAAATTTGCCGCTACATTCGAATTAATTTCGTAATTTAATTGCCGCTCCATAGGAATTAAAAACGTTATTTTAATTGCACTTTTATATTGGTTATAGTTTCGTTATTAATTTATTTTTAAAGATTGAGCTATTTTGACAGTTCCTTTTTGTAAGCCGAAATTGTTTTTCTCGCACCTGACCTTAGACGCTTCTGAAAATTTACGTGCCGAATGGTTCTAAAACATTTACATGGTATTTCGTATATGGTGCAATTTCTTTTGGGGGATGATACAGCTTCATGTCGCGTTAAGGCAGTCAGCCTTCCACCTTCAATGGCTCCGGTCGCTCGAGTCCATCCACGAGGGCCGTTACGAAATTAAAGTCAGTTTTCAATCTTGAATGGCTTCGGATCTCCGAAATCCGATCAATCGGGGGGCCGTAAATAATTAAGTGCTGCAGGGCCGGCTTTTGGATTTTTCGAGGGGTGTCCATTATGTGTGAGATTCGTCTCGCTGTTTTACCAAGGGGTACAAACAGACCATCGACAACTGTCGGATTTAAAGAAAACACACTGGATTCTATCCCAGTAAAGGCAATTCCTTTGCGAATTAGCCGATCGCCTTTGGCGGATTAAGTTTCGCGCCCAGTTCCTGTCCCTTTGCTGTTAGCGTCGGTGCGAAAAGCGCATCCAAGTTTAGGGCCCTTGCTGTTGACTCCATTCAACCCAGTCTTCAAGGGCGTACCTGCGGATTTTTATCATCATCCTGTGAACCAAATTGTGCCTGCCTGTGTGTTCAGTGAACTCCCCCTACTGCACGCCTTTCGCGATCGACGGAAAAGCCCGTTTGGCCCTAACAAGTTTTTGTTTTTTTATAAACTGCCTGTAAAACGCGACCCTTCATTCCCCCAAAAATCTTGCAACGTATTACGAAATACCATGTAAATGTTCTAGAACCATTCTCAGAAGTGTCTAAGGTCAGGCGCGAGAAAAACAATATTCGTCAATTTCGGCTTACAAAAACGAACTGTCAACATAGCTCAATATTTAAAAACAAACTAATAACGTAACTATAACCATCATACAAGTGCAACTAAAATAACGTTTTTAATTCCTACGGAGCGGCAATTAAATTACGAAATTAATTCGAATGTAGCGGCAAATTTTAAAAGAACATAACAGTAAGCAAACATATAATTTATTACTTACCTAAAACTGTTACACCAACATTATTAGTATCTGAACAGTAATTCAGCACTTTGGCAATAATGACATCGGAGATTTCTGGGGTATAGCACTCTGACAATCTGCATATCTGAAACAATCAAATCTATGTAAAAATAAATCTACATGGCGTCCACTTAACGAGTATATTCGCAATATCTTCTACATTATTAATATAAGAAAACAGTATTTAGTACAAAACTTTTTCCTGAAAGTGTGTTACACAATCTAACATTAATTTAATATGTACCACCACTGCCTCGACGCTGTTCATGCGGTACAAACGAGGATCATGATAATGATGATGCTGATATACAGGAAGACCAATTTCGACTGGATAAGCTTGTATTTTTTATTCTAACCAACCATCCTATATATTTTTATGATTCTCAGAATCCTTCTTCTTAATAATCCGCAGACATAGAGGACCTACAGCTTAACATGGGCTCTGAACCACAGGAAGTGTAAACACATCTACTCCAGAGAAAATTCTCATCATTGGAGGGATTAAAATTATGCAAGATTATATTGATCTAAACTTTAAAGTAAACCCACAGTTTTCTTCTATGAAACAACTGAAAGTATTATACAGAGTAACTACTATTGGCAACTCTGTATATATGAAAATAATTTTATATTATGCACTGCTCTATTGTGAACAAGTTTTGGGTGTAGACTTTTTTCAAACTTCAATAATGTGGGAGTTCCTGGGGAAATACACACAAGCAGGCACCCTGTATATATACAGCAAAATATACTAATTATGTGAATAGTTTTTTTTCTTTTGGAGCTCAATTAATACTTCCATAAGAAAAGATTTTAAATGGGCTTTTAGGGGTAGAAAAAACTGATTCATGATGGCTGATTGAGTAATTAAATTATAATATTTAGTAGACTTATACAGGGTTGCCCATGTAAACTCCCCAAAGCAATATAAATAACATTCACTTATAATGGGATGGAACAATCTACAATATAGTGGTAAAAAAATATCTGTTACATACACAAACATTATAATTAAATTTATATACAAATTTTATTTATTATATAGTAAAAAACAAATGAAAAATTCTTCTGAAGACACTGTGAAAATTACTTTTCTGAAAAAATATATTTTGGTTCTCCAATGAAAACATAAATTTACCATTGAAGAGTAGATTGTAGATATTTTCACATACAATCAAGTTTAAATTATGTGTAGCCACCCTGTATACCATCAAAAACACAAACCCAGCATTTAAAAAATAATATTGACAATGTACAAGGTGTCTGCAAATAAATAATAAAACATGCATCAATTAAAAAGAGAAATATTTACAAAATTCACCATTAGAGAGCTCCTTTTTTGCTCTTTCCAATGATGTATGGCTTGACATACAAAGTGATTTTTTTAAAATTCAATTGCAGTAGCCTAGGGATTGTCCCGTCTATATTAAGCTTTAGAATCTGACAATATGAAAATTGTAACAGAAAGAAAGAAATCTTGACGAAAAACCTGTAATTTACTTACCTTAATAAATTACAAATCAGTTGCAACTAAATACTTGTTCATTTTCACATTTTGTTGGGCCAAAAAAGTTAACTACCTGAACTGTCACACAGTTTGACATACAGGTAAATGTCATTCAAAGCTCATTACAGCTGACTGCAGACGGAATAGCTTTTTTTATAGGCTTGCTGCAATTGACTTTTTAAAAAATCACTTTGTATTTATATTCACAAATTAAAACAATATTTAATAAAAATGAATCTGACATTGGTTGCTGTAAAACAAACGAATAGTAGGTTGGTTGCTATGAAACAGTTGAGCAATACTATGAAAAACATCAATAATACTGAGGTTATGAAACAAAAGACTATCTTTTGTTTTGTTTCATAGCAACCAGATTGCTATTCTTTTGTTTTTATAAATAATGCAGGCAAGATGCCTTAAAACGATTTGATTAGATATTTATAAAGTTTGTATATGTACTATGTCAACCCATATATTTTTAAAAAGGGCAAAACATGGACTTTCTTGCCGTCTAAATTTTAAATCAATTGAAATAATTAATTTACCTATGTGAGCATCGTATTACAAACCTTAAAAGCAATGACATCACCCTGTTTCGGAAGTTTATCTTGCATTACGGGATACTTTAGCACTTCTTCCTTGCAGAGTTTATCATAATTTAAATTAATGTCAATAACATCTGTCGTGTCTTCACAAGCAACGCTTTCATGTTGACCTTCCTTTGCCTCATTTTCAAATCTAATATGCATTACCGGGGCTGCTGAAGTAAAAACAGGTCTTGGGACTACCACAGGCGGTTCAAATCCATTTTCTTCTTTTTTAGTTTTTGGTTTCCTCTTCCTTACTCTTTTGCGTTTGGGTTTGGTTTCAAATGACTGTGCTAAATCCACCCCACTTTCTTCAGTAAGGGAACTTATAATTGATTCTGAGGGAGTGGCTACAACGGGGTTCTTAAAACCAGCAAAACATTGGCCTTCCTCATCTCCATTGAGTGAATTCGGTTGTATAATATTGGGTGAAATTAAATGTAATGTGGGTTCAGGAGTGGGATTTACATTTGATTGTAAAATTGGTTCAGAAGTGGGATTTTCAGTTGAATTTAAAACTACTATTTGTGTAGCTGTACTTTGTGGAAATGGTATCAGTTGTGGACCAATTGTTTCATTTTTTAGTAACTGCTCACTTTTAGACTGGTTTTGTTTGTTAGTGAAGGATTCAACTGAAATAATTTTAATTTTTTCATTCAAATTAATTTCTTCTTTTCCAACTGTAGCACTTGAATTTTTACCATGACTTCCATGATTTAATGGAACAACTTTATTTTCAGGCATTGTTAACGGTTGTACAACTTTACAAGTTTCCATTTCATGTAAAAGATATCTATTTAGAAAGTTTTTACTATAAGATTGATTTTTATATATTTCTGTTGATGGTACATTTACAAATTTGCTTTCATTTAATTCATTTTTAACATGGCATGTTTCTTGATTTTTTTTATCAATTTCATGTTTAATACCAATCCTAGCTGTGATATTTTTATCAACACTGATTTGCCCATCTGTCACACCGTTTTGTTTATAAATACTATTTGAACTAACACTTTCTACATTCACATAATTTATATCTACAGGGGCATCCTTAACACAAATTGATTTAATTATTTTTGGTTTGGTTGAAATCTCCATTAGTTTTATATTTTTTCTTGGAACTATAAAAGGTTTGCTAGAAGTATTTCCAATAACTGTAGATTGATCCAAATCAGATTTTTCATTTATTTTATTTTCTTTCTTCAACAAATCATTGCCTACCTCTACAGCATTAAAAGAATGTTCATATCCTTTATTATTAGCAATTTTTGATTTTTCTTCTGTAAGATTGGGGTTTATTCGTAATTCATTAAGTAGATAATTTTTCTGTTTCTTATTCTTCTCTTTTTTTTGAATATTCAAACTACTTTGATTCTCAATTTCCATATCAATGCCATTAACAATTTCAGCTTCTGATTTCTTCCTTTTCTTCTTCTTTTTAGCGCCCGACTCTTGGAAATCAGTAATTTCTGATTGAGGCTCATTAAAAATGATTTTACAAATTTGATTCTCAATTTCCATATCAATGCCATTAACAATTTCAGCTTCTGATTTCTTCCCTTTTTTCTTCTTTTTAGCGCCTGACTCTTGGAGATCAATACCACAATCATTAAAAATGGTTCTACATCGTTTTGGTGCTTTATAACCGGAAGCATTTTGCAAATCTAAAATTACTTCTGATTTTGAACTACCAACAGCATTCGTGAGAGGTATTTCCTTGCAAGGAATCACCCTGCAAATTGAAACGTATATTAATATAACTAATGATCACGCATAAATCAATAAACTATATGAACTCACATAACTATATCATCTTCTCTCAAGACTCTAATGTCTTCCGAATTTGGCAAATACAAATTATTAGAAATTAAATAAAAATCTACACGCAAATCAAACAAGTTTGTAATGTGCTCCTTTAAATCTTCGATGGTTTTTATTTTTGAGGTTATGAAGAGCCGGGATGATGAACGGTAATCGTTATAAAAGTGATGCATGTGCGCTATAATGCGAAAATTCGACATTTTATTTGATGTTATGTTTTTTCTCTTATAAATTGCTTATTCGAAAAAACTAGATAAATAACCTCACATGTGTACACACAAAAATCAAATTTGTCACATTCAATGCTTACAAGGACGTAAACTATACCGAATATACATATATTATACAATATTATTTTATCTCTACAATGGAATAACATTGAATATCTTAAACAAGAATTCTGTAAAGAAAAATAAACTCATACAACACAGAAACTTGCAATATTAATTGTGTGATGATGTCATACTTTGTTAAAATGTATGTTAAGTAATACGTCAAAATAATATTATTAACAATTTTGCAAGACCCAAAAGGGAGATTGGAAAGAAGTACACAAGTATTAAGATTGAGAAAAATATGAACAGAAGAGAAATCTACCAACAACTGGGAACGCCCTGGAACCTAAGTGAACACATTTAAAGAAACCATAATTCGAACCGCAGATGAAATATCTGGAAAAAAGTAACAAGCTACAATACCTACGCATAAAAAAAGAACAAGATGGTAGAACCGGAAATGGAGAGTAAGATCAAGCTGAAGACGGAAGCGTGGAACAGATTTAAAAGGACCAGTACGGAAGCAAATAGAGCAAATGAAGCTAAGGAGGCAATAAAACAATTGAAACAGGCATTCTGGGAGGAGTTTGGGAGAAAGACAAAAGAAAATTACATAGAGAACCAAAAGCAATGCTGGAATATCACGAAAAGACTAAAGAGGAACCGAACAAAACCGATAAGAAACATCATGAATCGATGAGGGTAATTAGAATAACCATAAATGGAGTCCTAAAAGCCTGGCGAGACCACTCCCAAAACTATTTTAAAACGGAACGAACACATAAAGAAAAAGAAGAAGCAGAAAATGAACATAAAAAAGAAGAACTATGTGGAAAAGTACGAATATTTAGGAGTGATAATAGATAGAGATGGACGAATAGAGGAGGAAATTAAAAACAAAATAAGCAAAACAACCAGGGTATATTATCAAACATACCAAACAGTTAAAGTCAAAGAAGAACTAAACACAAGCAAACATGCTGTTATGGACCAAACAAGCTTTTTCGTCGACCCGCAACAGGAAAGATGGAAGTGCCTTCGGCCTATCTCAGAGGAGTAGGGTGGTTCACGGAGGCCAATCTTCCTAGTTGTGTACAGAGTAAGTCAAAATTAGTGGGCGCCACCTTCCAAATCACAGCTGATTGCGGGTTCTCGTGGAAGGCCGAGAAGCCAACAGCTTACGGGAATCGGACTCACCTTTATTGTGCCTCCTCTTGTATATAAAGCTTACAAAGTTCATGTATACAATAAAATATACCAGAATGAAGGATCGTATTACGGTTTAACTGCATCGAAATCTATTGAGTAAAATATAACGCACAAACAATACAATTTAGAACAAACGAGAGAAAAAACTACGGGCTAAACAAAGGATTGTTGGAACGTCCAAACCGAACAGCTCGCCGCCCCTGGTTGCGGTATTTACTTTAATGAACAGATCTACGCAGTCAGCGAAGTATGAGTTCACAGAATGAATTAAATTTTTAAACTTGTAATGAAACGCTGCGCAACTGAAGGTTGCCTCACTTTAATATTACAAGGGGATTGAACTGTTCTATTTCTTAGCTACCAACGAAGCACTGGTAAACCACCGGGTAAAACAATCACTGCATAGTACATTGGCAAGTTTTACCTTAATTTTCTTCAGTAGGGAGCAGAGAGAGACATAATTTGGGGTGTTCCTCGATTCTTCGGGAAGCAGGCAAAATTCGCAGGCACGCCCTTAAAGACCGGATCACAGCTTTCCTCGTTGAACGATGTTTGAAGGTGGCAACAGCTTAGTGGAGGAAGTCATGGGTTGAAGGATTTAATCCGACACAAGTCGAGGGTACAATTTCACGGAATTGTCTTAAAAAAAGCTAACACTCTGTTAATATTTTTAACCCGACTCAAGTCGAGAATTATTCTGCGGCAAGAAAACAATACGGTGTCTTAATTTAGCACGGGCGCTGCCATAAAAGCCCGTCTCAAAACCACGTGCGTTCACTCTCAGAAGCTTGGGCTAACTTTTGTCTTGTCTTTGTTATCAGCTCCGAGGTATTAACAGGCAACCGGGTCAAGCGGAGATGTTAAATCGACTCACAAGAAAACGCAACGCGAATCTCCAACAGCTGGAAGATTTCACCATATGACGAAATATGGTGCAAGAATTCTAGAACAAAATATTTCACGTGGAACTTCCGGGTCAATTCTGCAGACAAGGATTCTAAGAACTATTTTCGGTCGGCATAAACATACTAAATATACATGTCAAGCGTCCCTTTCGGAAGTTTCGAAAAAGTGACCTCCCATAAATCATCCTTCGGAAATAATAAAAATAGTAATCGACTACGGAGCGGCAATTAAAATAAGACTAACTCATATAAAGCGACAAAACTAACCGAATATAACCATGCGCCTGTATAAAACAATATGTCTCTCCACATTACTCTGCGGAACAGACTCCTGGGCACTGCTAAATAAACACCGATTCAGAATAACAGCAATGAAACTGAGATACCTACGAAAAATGCTAGGCAAGACAAGAAGAGGCAGAATAAGAAATAGAACAGACGAACAAGACCAACAACAAGCTAACAGTGTAATAGAAACCAAACAATTAAAGTGGTACGGACACATCATACGCGTGGATAACACGAGATACCCCAAAAGTCTATCAAACGGAAGCGAAAGAAAGAAGAACCAGCGGTAGACCCCGAGTCCAATTGGAAGACAATATTCAGGAGACGTTTAGGAATAGAAACAAGAACACCGAGGAAATTAGGAGAAAGGCGAGAGACTATTACGGGCCAATCGAGCTTTTTCGACGACCCTTAACCAGATGGATGGAAAACGGCCTAAAGCTTAGCTCAGAGGAGTAGGGGGAGTTCGTGAAAATCGCTTATGGGAGAAACAGAAAATCTTTAGTTGTGTACAGGGCGAGTCAAAATAAGTGGGCGCCACCTTCCAAATCCAGCTATTTGTAGGTCCCCGTGGAAGGCCGAGAAGCCAACAGCTTACGGGAATGGAACTTACCGTTATTGTGCCTCCTCCTATATATTTAAAGCTTGCAAAATTCTTACATAAACAAGTACAAAAGACACAATAAGAGGCAGTAAACTTTTAACACACATATAATTATACAGTTAAAATATGACAATACAATGAAATGACAAGTGATAACGCTATATGTTTGAATTACACAATTTAAATTTTTGAACGTGCAGGAGAAAAACTCGCCGCCACTGGTGCAACGGGATTTACGTTTTGCATACAGCTTCGTACCACCAGTGACGCTGAAGTTCACAAAAAAATAACAGAATATAATCTGGTAGTTTGATAATAAACCACTAACACCACATATGGCGACTGAAGGTCGCTTTTTTTGTTGGATTTACATGAAGTTAAATTTGAAGTCTGCAAGTTAACGCGGGCAAAAAAAGGTTTCTTTATCACAACACAAAACTGGATGTTTTTACCTTGAATTCCGGTGGATGAGGCAGGCACAATGTAGCGGCGATTTCCGGTTGCAGGGCCAAAAAAGAGAAGGAAGACAACGTTCTTCGGGGCAGCGTTGGGACGAGATGTAGCTGTTACGGCCCTGTAGAATGCCAAGTTGCTTTCAACGAGGTCAGTTAACGTGGAGACAGAAGTGAGGCTTTTTGATCGACGGGAACAAATCAATTTCCATCAAAACACTTGCACGATTTCTTTTTTCCTTTTCACCTCACAGAAATCCGAATTAAATCGACAGAAGCAATTATTATCTTTAATTGTCCAAAACCAAGGCGAACATTCTGCTATTCTATGTATATCCGACTTAAGTCGATTTACTTTTGCTCTACAGCAAACAGTCAAACGGTAAAATTAACAGAAGCGCCACGAGGGAAAAGAAAACGATATTCGAAATTACGTCCGTCTCTCTTCAGGTTTTGGGAAAACCCTCGGGAAGCAATATTGAAATAACTAATGCTGCAAAAAAAAGAATTCTGAAAAGTGTTTTCTAGCAATTCCGTCTGCACGGTGAAAAACATGCCACAAAGAAAAACCTTGAACAAATCTGGAACTCCCTTGGCCATAAATTATTTCAGGACGGAAAACACCAACAAAACAATCAAGTCAGTACAAAAAGGCCATTAAAATTGCGTTTTTAGGTTCTATGGAGCGGCCATTAGATGGTGATCAATTCAAATAAAGCGGCACAGCTTGAAATGAACATAACAAGACTGCATCTATAAGACATTGAAAGAGGGCCCAACGCTTCAGGGTGTAAATGGGAATAGAGAAAGAAGACAATAATAATAATTTTAATAGTTTTGTTTCATTTGATACATGTTTCGATGTGTTTAAACGCTATTATACAAAGCAATACAATTGTCTGGCCTGTTGATTCTAGGCTTATACGCCAGACAATGTTTAAATACCATCAAGGTTATCAAGCAATTCAAATTCCCAATTTATCCAGATGTGAAAGTCTTTAAGAAACTTATATGGTGATCGTAAACTCTGTCATTGCTAAGTTATACATTCAGAAATAAATAAATGAAATTCTAGATATAAAAATAATTGTAGCCACTAAACTATACTTTGATAACTACGTATTACACGATTACAACAAAGTAACTTTCACAATCACTTAGTGTTCATTAACCCTGTAATTATTTGGTCATATTTTAACACTCAACATTTTTTATCTTTTATTAATAGAAACAATACCATTTCATGTGTGAAAAAACTTATCACAGTTTGCAGTTATAAAATTACACCGTTGGCGTAACTTCATGGTCTAGTGATAAATGCTGTATTGGTAGTACATAGGTATTTCCTGTTTTGTGTTTTTTATAATCAAGTTTTCATAGTGTTTTCTGAATTGACTGATCTTGTATTTGGCAGCGATTTTACGGCTATTCCTTCCTTTTTGAATATTTGGATTCATAATAATTTTTACTGTTTTTTGTAATTTGTAAACACCATTATCACGTGTTCAGCTCATGCCGACACCACTTTTAATATTAGCATAAAACTTTCCCTAACGATAACCTGTAAAATCTGACCTTGGGTTTTACTTTCTCGTGTACGAGGTAATAATCCTATACAAGAGAAACAACAAATAAGGCTTACGTGTGAAGGAATTATGACGTTTCAAGTTTTCGCCGTGCAGCTGGGATGCGGGATCGTTTGAGTTCTGTATTAACGGGAGAACCAAAAGTATATCAAATAACCATTATAAATTTTGGTACACGTTAAGAATGCCCAACTGCCACTGAACGATTGCTGAACGATGACGTTTGCATGCAAATTAAATGTAAATATGCATCTCTGGATAAACACCAAGGTAAACAGTAAACAGGTATGGAATAATTTATTGCGTATTAAATACATTCCTTTTTATAGACACTTTAAGTGCTTAGTCACCTGTTCGATTATTTAACATGTCCAATGCTGTGAACCCGTTCGCTGCCTTATTTGAAGGCAGTAACAGTCCCTCGACTGACAATTCCCAAAGAGAGGTTAAGGAAATTACCACAATCATCGAAGACATCTTTGGTTTTACCATAAATAAAAAGAAACGGCAAGATTTGGTCTTTCTGGAAGATGTAGCAAAGACATTCGATGGTGAAGATCTCAACATCGATGTACTGGAACACGCGCTGTTTGAGAGGATTTTGCTACCTAATCCGCAAGATTTTATAGATGCAAGCCCTAACAGTTCTAGTAGATATGAGATATGTGAAACCAAAGTTATTTTATACTTGTGTGCGTGCTTCAAAAAAGTTGAAGAACTTTCCAAAGAGGCTGAAGTGAAAAACAGTATTAGGGAGTTAATTATGCGCAACGTAGTGACAGCACTGAAGCAACCTGAGCTTTATGAAAATCAAGATTTACATGCACAAATATATGAAATTTTAAAGAAAAGGGAATTACTAGGAAATAATTTTTTTATTGAAATATACAACAGGTTTCTCGAAGAGGAAGGTATGTGTGTATATTGAAGTGGTAAGAGATAAAAGGTTGGTTAAATGGCACTAAGATTGGTGCAAAACTATTTCTGTTTACCCAAAAATATCTATAACTTCCTAGATATGAATAAAAATTTTATTTGTCGATTTGCTTCAAATTACAAATTGATTTAAAGTAAATTTCTTAGCAGACGGCTTTTATCTCATTTAACCAACCGTCTATCTTTTACTATTTTGGAGATCATTGTAGAATGCAAAGTACAATAGTTAAACAAAATGGTAACAAAGTTTTGTTGCAGATGGATTGGAAGCCCTGAAGGAACCTTTTACAGTTGTCTTAAAAATGGTTCATGTAGACATAGCGAGAGCCTCTCCCGTTACATTCCCTCCTAGTGTATTTGAAATTTTAAATATTTATTCTATGTATGAACCATTGGCATTAATATTACTAAGTTATTGCCAACCAAAAAGTGTAGATGTGGGTGTAGAATATGCAAACACCTTGTTTGGTGCTTTGTTTAGTGTTTCAACTTTACCTAAAACTGCAAATGGAAATTTTGAGTTCTTTCAGGATCCCCTTGACCAGGTGAGGAAGTTTCATAATTTAAGAAAAAAATTAAAACATATTTTGCTAAACACAGGCTAGTAATTCATCAGCAGAGAGCACCTTGTGGACGAGCAGTAAACGGATATCCCAAGACATACACACATTAATAATACATTTGTTGAAATGCAGTCCAGAAGTGAGATCTCGAACATTAACATGGTTAGGAAACTGCCTGAAAGCTAATGTGGACAGAGGAAAATTGTGGAATGCACAGGCCCCTGACTTTAATGCCTCTAATTTTACAAGTGTTAGTGATGGGTTCATGATTAATTTCGCCTCGCTTATGATGAGACTGTGCCAGCCATTTTCTGCAAATGTGGAGGACGGGAAGATCCTTAAAGTGGACCCAACTTACTGTGCTGTACCTGTAAGTATATTTCTTATAGAAAGGTTTAGCTTAGAGTATGTCTAATAGTCAATCGTGTGGTGTAAATGGTAAGAGATGTAGTTTTAAGGATGCTTTGTTTTTGCTTAATCGACCAAAAAAGGGGAATGTTTTTCAATTGAGCAGTATATGATTAGGATCTCGGAAACTTAAAGAAACAACTTTGGTTAAATAGAAGAGAAAATGCAAATTTATGAGACCAATTGGATGATGTTTTCGTTTTCCAAAACAACGTAATACTTGAATGGGTCAGTTTTTTATTGTAAAGGGTTTTTTCAATTGAGTAGTATACCATTGGGGTCTCAGAAATGGTAAGAAATACAACTATCAAATGTTTGTGTAAAATGATGTCCATTGCTTTCATAACAATCTTTAATGCTTGAATACTCCTGGCAATAGCAAGCCGGTCCTCTTCAATCATGTTTCGTACAAGACCAGTATTCTTTTCGGTAACTGCCGTTTTTGGCTTAAGGAGCTCGAAAGTTGTCATTTAAGGAAAGTCGACCACGTTAAAATTCAGTGTACCACCGCTTTACGGTAGCTAAGGAACACGACTTGTCACAAAACATTCGATTGATTTCCTCAAAACATTCTTTACGGCTTAAGCCACGTGTGACATTGTAAAAATTCACAGGTCGATAATGCTCTTTATTCAATTCCATGATTGCTTGGGGAAAGGATTACTTTCAGATTATGTATTTTAAAAACCGTCAAGTACATGTGACAACTTTCACTATAATTAAACTTGTAAATAACTGCGTTAAAATGTCAAGCAAAATTTGTTTCAAAATATTACAGCCTGCTAGATAGGTTCAGCGGAAAGGAAACAGCCCTCATAAATAAGACTTTGTTGTTTTTCTTCACATCTACTTTATTTAGAAGTTTGGTAGAGTAGAAAATAATAAACTGGTTAGGTTCTACAGTAAAATAGAAACATCTTTTTGTATAAAAATTAGAAATAAAAAAGCACGTATGCATAATTATCTATCAATATGTGATATCTGAAATGGTCAAATTTTAAATATAACAATGACCAGTTTCTTCTTCATCTCCTCGTTCTGCTTTTCCTCCAAAATCTTCGTTCCTTTTCCTCGACCTCATTTCTCCTCATTTTTTCCTCCTCCGCCATGTTTTCTTCTCCTTTCTTCCTCCTTCTCCTTTCTTCCTCCTTCTCCTTTCTTCCTCCTCCTTTCTTCATCCTTCTCCTTTCTTCCTCCTTCTCCTTTCTTCCTCCTTCTCCTTTCTTCCTCCTTCCCCCTTCTTCCTCCTCCCCCTTTCTTCCTCCTCCCCTTATTACCCTTCCTCCTCCTTGTATTACTCTTCCTCCTCCTCTTATTACTCTTCCTCCTCCTCTTATTACTCTTCCTCCTCCTCTTATTACTCTTCCTCCTCGTCTTATTACTCTTCCTCCTCCTGCTCTTATTACTCTTCTTCCTCCTCCTACTCTTATTACTCTTCCTCCTTCTCCTCCTCTTATTACGCCTCCTCCTCCTCCTCTTATTACTCTTCCTCCTCCTCTTATTAC
>JABXWE010030309.1:0-20424 GCA_014611495.1 Limonius californicus
AAAAAAATCGATTTTTTATGCCCTACAAAATATAATTTCCAGGGACTTAGAAAATTTTACCTCGGTAGCAACAGCAATCGGTACTAGTTAGACCGCGCGACGTATATAGTAGAGAATGAAGTATGCCTGGTTGCATATTAAAAGGAAATTAAAGGTAAGTCTGTTCGTTACGAGGCAAGGTTTTAGGATAGCACTTGAACAACCGTTTTGAGGAAAATAACTCTACTGTTGAATAAAGATGATATGAACAGTTTCCAGTATGGGAAAGTCCAGGGAGGCAGTCGCGTCCACTTATTTTTAGTATACCTTCCTTCCGTTGTCTTCTTCTATATTTGCCATATAAACTTCCGTTTCTTTTTTCTTAATTTCTTGCTTGTCGCGTGTGCTTCTTCTTAGTCTTCTTCTTTTCCTCCATATATTTCTCGTTATATGTTACTATTTTCTTCACTTACTTCTTCTTTTTCTCTTATCCTTTTATTCTGTGCGACACCTTTTCTCCCGTTGCGGCGGTATTCCTTATTTTGTTGTATAGCTACTTTACTTTCCTTTTTTCTTTATTAATTGCTTTTTATACTTGATTATTTTAAGTCTTCCTCCTTTCCTCCATAGATTCTCGTTTTATGTTATCTAATATTTCGTTCGCTCACTTCTTTTTTATCTTTCTCTTCTGTACGTTAATATTTCTCCCATTGCTGTCTTTCCTATTTATCATACAGTTTTTTTTTCTTTTTTCTCTATTTCTTGCTTGTCACATGTACTTTTTTTCAGTCTTACTCTTTTTTCCATAAATTTCTCGTTGTATGTCAATGATTTCTGCACTTACCTCTATTTTTTCTTCTCTTGTATGTACGAAGTTTTTTTCTGTACACATTTTTATATCATTATCCCATTTTGTTGTGAATCTTCTCTGCTCTGTAGGATTGCACTGATCTTGTCTTTCCAGTTAATCTCACTGGATTTAAAATTAATTTCGCTACCTTTCCAATAAATCTTGTTGCCTTTCCTGTTCTTTATTTCTATTTCTTCTAGACCTTATTTCCGTTTCGCTTTCCTAGCTCATTTTTTTTTCTGTTTTTCGTCACTTTTTATCTACTATATCTCCTTTCTAGATGTATATCTTCCTCTTTTTTCAGTTTATGCCTGTTTCTGTTTGGTTCACCTATTTTCGTTTTTCTCTCGCCACTCATTGTTTTCTTTTCGATGATGTGTTTCCTTATCCTAGTTGTCTGGCTCATCGTTTGCTCTCTACGAAGTTGTACTAATTATTTTCCTTCCTTTTTCTCCTGCCTTGCATTTAATTACCTTGTATGATTCTTGTATTTATATTTTGTTGTCATTCTGAGTTCTTTTTTACTAAACATTTTCTCTTCTCTTCTCTCATCTTCTCTTCTCTTTCGTTTCTGTACGGTTTTATTTTGTGTGCTTAGGTTTATTTTCTTCCCCTTCCTATGTTGGTGTCTTTGTCCATCACTATCTTTTACTTCTTTCATTTCTTGTTCTTTTCGCCAATCATTATTTTCTTCTTAACAATCTTTTCTATTTTTGAATGTTTTGTTTCACTGTCGTCTTTTCTCTGCCAGGTTGCAATCAACCCATTTCACCCAATTTATTGTCAATCTATTCTGTTTCCACATTTAAAAAATAATAATAATCACAATTTCAATGTTAATTTTTTGTGCTTTATACGTATTTAGACATTTGGCATGTCATTTTCACAATATTGTAAACATTTTAATTACAAAGAAGTAAGACGAGAAACGGTTAACAAATGTTCTGTTCCCTCTTATCTTATTCTCGTACCTCGTTTTTGTTTGTTTTGTATATCTTTTTAAGCACATTCTCTTTATGTAACTTTATTCTTCCTTGGCCTCTTTTATTTTTATATAGAAAGTCAGAATCGGCTGTGTATTATTTTGTTTTCTATCTTTTATATTTTTTGTAATTTTCTTGCGCCACAGGGCGTAGACTTTCCTATTTATTGACCTTCTGCAATTTTCTTATTTCTTGTTTTTCTTGGACTGTCTTATTCTTTAAACGTCTATATTTCTTGCTTGGCATTGTCTCTCCCATTCCTTGCATGTATTTCCATCTTCTTTATTTCTCGCAATTTTATTGTAGTTTTTTACTATTTACTTTTTTGGATTATTCGTTTGTTCTTATTCTATTTTTAGCATTAGCTTATAAATATGTTTTTTTTGTCACCTGCTTTTATCTGACCTTTTTAACGAAAGGTAGTTTCCATTTTCTAAGAAATACTCAAGTAACCAACGCAAAGTTCTATACCTGCACATGTTTTGAGTATTTAGTTGAGTGCCGTTTTATCTGATACCCTCATCGATTTTAATGTGTAAACTTCCATTAAACATGTCTCATTCGGGTGGGGTCATCCTACACCTTTGAAATTTGTGATAGGCATCAACGTTTTTACACAAATAGTCATTTAAAAATCCGCATTCAAATACTCGCGGCTTTAGTCGAAAACCGCTGCCACCTAGCAGCGGATATGATTTATTGTCTTTGGCAAAAACGAGAATAGCTTGTGCACCTACACTCCTGACATTTACTCTGACATTTGCAAATACCACCCACGGAATGAATCACTATTATAATAAAATAGAAAAAAAGCGCCACCCGTTCAAATCGCTGCCAAGACGGGCTCGCAACCCAGACAAAGATTAATTTGAGGAGGTGGAGGAAACGGAAGGAACATGCACTCTCGATTCCGAGTCTCGCGAACTAGATCACGTTTATTGTTCTCATTTAAGTAATTAGCGCTTGGCCCGGCGAATAAAAGTTATTCCGAATATCGATCACTAGGAGTGATTCGTTAATGCTTTTCAAAATCGAGACGGCCATTTCCTCAACCGCGATAATTCTTCCGGGGATCGGTGTCGTGCGATCGTTTCTTTTCTCTTATCACTTACCTACTATTGATAGTATGTCTTCCCGAAGGCGGTGTTCATTCACAAGTCGGAAATAAATCCAATAAGGTAATGGAATGAAAAGATTCTGGTTCGAGCTTGAAAGCACGCGGTCGTATAATTGAGGATGGTCACGATATTTTCATTTTTATCTGATGGGGGAAATATAAACATTGCAGCGGCCGCCTTAAATCCGGAAGACACTGACATAGCTGATCGCTAATTAAGATAATTATTGGAATTGGAAAGCAGAAAAAAATAACCAACGCTTTTTTTTTCTTGTGTTGCCGTGAGGTGGATACTGTTTTAATTTCTGATGTAGTTAGTTTAAAACCATATTTTGTGTAACTTTTGTGATAATTTGAGAAAATGTATAATCTCCATAATTTTCAGCTATTTTTTTTAAATTGTAGTGAAAGTATTTCAGTAATGGATGTAAGTTTCCTAGATACATGGGCCTCGGTGGTGGCCACTCGAGGTCACAGCAAAATGTGGCCGATCGGCTGGGGTGTTCGAATCCTGGCTGATGCGACCGCGTTTCGCTTAATTAAGTTTAGGGTGCATGTTGCATGAATGGTTAGTGTGTAGGGGATGCACGCACCCCCTGAAGCAATGCGAAAGCTGTTCCGGGGGGTGGTAGTATCAATGAAAGGGAAAAAAAGTTTCCTACATACTATTTACCATCTTACTATATTAATTACTTGTCCTTCTCCCTTTTTTACTCCTATAACTCCCTCGGCCTGTTTAAAGAACATCATACCTCTTCCCGATACCATTGTTTTCTACTCTTGAAGCTGTTATTTTTGTTAGAAATTGGATTCCGCTGTGGAATTTATTCGTATTCGCTTTATACCCATTCACCATCTTTCTGCTAATTTTGTAGACATTCTATGTTGTCAACTTTCTTATTTCTTGTCCTTATTAGTCTTCTTGACTTCTTCTTAACGTTATTCTTTCTTCTGTCATTTAAGAAATATTCTACCACACTTATTGTAGTTTCCTTCTACTGATGCTTTTGGCCCCCTTAAACTTGGTTTCGTTGTTTCTGTTCTTCGTCCTTCGCGCTTGACTCTTCGATAGTCTTTCAAATATTTTGTCTTTTTTCTATTTGTCTTTCTCATTCTTTTTCCATCTTTAACAGGCTTTCCGTTGCTCCTTTAATTTGCTTAAATTAAATTTTAACATCATTTGAATTGGCTTTCTTTTTTTCCTTATTTCATTACACTATCCTTTTATCCCATTGTTATTTATTTAAATTAGTCTCTTCTTCCATAATGCTCGTTCAGACGGTACCGTCGGTTTTCAGTTGCTCATTGTTGTATTCGAACATTTCTCCTATTTCAATTGATACCTCCATTTATCTTTCCGTTATTATAATATCGCTTATCTCTGTTTGATTTAGTTTCTTACCACTACGTTGCTCTGGCTTAACAGCTTACCTTTCTTGTCTTCCTTATCCTCTTCATCATTTTAATCTTCGTTCTTTGATTTAATAAATATTCCACTTACCTTGCTGTAATTTACTTCTACCTATTCTCTTCATCTGCTTAATCTAGATACAGTAGTTACCAATTTTTGTTCTCTCTTTATTGTCCCACCGTTTTCTTTCTGCAGGTCTTTTAAACATACCTTTTTTCTATTAATTTTGCCTTTTCATTTTTTTCATCAATTTATGCATATTTCTCTCTTTAAACTGCTTCCCATAGCTCCACCTCTAGTTTTCTTTTATTAAATATTTAATCTTTTAGTTTATCTTTTTGCTCCTTTTACTCCAACATTCTTTGGTTTGCTAGTTTCCTTGTTTGGTGCTCGTTCAGACATTACCATCTCCACTTTTAGTCTTTGTTTGTTTTATTAATCAAAACTTGTCTGCTTTCTCTTCATAGCTGTAGGTGTCCTTCATCCTTTTTATGTCTGCTATTGGCGTTCTAATTTAGTTTCATACTATATTTTTGCCTTTTCTTTTATTCATTCAATTTCCTACGAGCTTTCATTTATTTATTTCCTTCCTCTCATCATATGCGATTTTATACGTCTTCCTTCACTTGTAGTCACTCTTCCGCTTATTATTCCCCTCGTCCGTTTGTTGTTCTCTTTCCTTACTTGTTGTTCTTCTCTTCCGATTACTATTTCCTTCTTCCGTTTATTGTTCTCCTGTTCCATTTAGTGTTCTTTTCCTCCACTTGTTGTTCTTCTCTTCCGATTACTATTTCCTTCTTACGTTTATTGTTCTCTTCCCGTATTGTTCACCTCTTCCACTTATTCTTCTCCTTCTCCACTTATTGTTCACCCCTTCCACTTCTTGTTCTCCTCCTCCACTTCTTGTTCTGGTCCTCAACTTCTTGTTCTCCTCCTCAACTTATTGTTCTCTTCATCCATCTATTGTTCTCCTCCTCCATTTATTGTCTACTTCCTCCACTTTATTCCCTTTGCCGTTTATTGTTCTCTTCCTCTACTTATTGTTCGCCCCTCTCACTTACTGTTCTTCTTTTCCACTGATTGTACACCCTCTCCACTTATTGTTCTCCGTTTCGACTTATTGTTCTCCTCCTCCACTTATTGTTCTCCTTTTCTACTTATTATTCTCAGTTATTGTTCTCCTTTTCCACTTATTGTTCTCCTCTCCCACCTAATGTTATCCTCCACTTATTGTTGTCCCCCTCCACTTATTATTCTCTTCTACTTATTGTTCTCCTCCTTCACATATTGTCCCCCCCCTCCATTTACTGTTCTCCTCCACTTATTGTTCTCCTCCTCCACTGATTCTTCTCCTCCACCCCTTATTTTTCTCCAACACTTATTGTTCTCATCCCACACTTATTGTTCTCCTCCAGCAATTACTGTTCTCCGCTTTGATATCTTATTTTCCTCTTCCATTTACTGTTCTCCGGATTTGATGTATTGTTCTCCTCCTCCATGGATGTTTCTCCCTCTTTTCTTTTTGGTGTCCCCTGCTCATCATTCTACGTCATTTATTATTCTTCTCTATTTTTAATTTTCGTCTCTTCACTTATTGTTTCCGGCTCTATCCTTTTTCTGTTTCGTTATTTTTTTTATTTATCTGTATTCGTTTCCCTCATCTTTAGCCGTCTCAACTACTAATCTACTAATTTTTTTTATTCCCTTTTTCCACTTATTGTTTTTATTCCCCTTTTCTTATTCATCACTGCTTCCTGCATTGGATTTTCCTTTGCTGCTATTTATTATCATTTTGCACGTATAACTACCTCTGCCATTATCATTTTGCTCCATTTATGATCTTATTATCCCATTCTCTACTATCCGTATTTTTCTGTTTTACTGCTCTACCGCGCTTACTGCTTCCCCCTTATCTTATTACATTCTGCTTTGGTGTGTCCCCCCTACTCATTCTATCTACCCCACCTGTAAACTGTTAACTGAAGAACCGTACATTCTACTTTTTCCTTTTTGTAATTTTTTTTTCTATATTTCCAATTCATTTTCTACATCCCTTACGGAAACTGTGTTCTAAAATCTATATACATACTTATTGTATTTGGTGTTAATTTTTTGAAGTAATTTAGTGATTGTAATTTTAATAATTTTATTTCTTAATACAACGAATAATTTGTTACATTTGAGGCTGTATGGAGAATATAAATTGTTAATAACATTATTATGTATTTGTGGGTTGTATTAACATTCTTATTGTTTGTTTCAGGTAAGCTTAATCCTGTTATTATATCTAAGATAAGTAGCCAACGGTCTGGTAAGTCTCTTTCCTAACCATCAGTTTTATTTCGGAAGTAATTATATTTTTGTGTGTTTACCCAGTGTCATAATCCCATATTAAATTAAACAAAAACAAACAGCGATGTTGCGGAAAAATCTTTTCGTCGTGTGAAGCTCTTTCAACCTGTTTTATTGTTGGAAAGCTTCCTGTAGATTTGTCTCGAGAAGCTAGTTGAGTGCATGTGAGCGAGAAATTGGAAGATTCAATCGCTGTAGCGACGAATACCGAGTTAATTTGGTATTTTTCGAAACAAACGACTTGGAAAGCATCATTCACGTGGCGCCAAAACAAAATTCAAGCCCCGTTCTATTCTGGGCGCAAAGATATGTCTATTCCACATGGCACAAGCGCACGCTGTCTGTTAACGTGCATCTTTGCGATATTACAGGCCTCACTACTGTTGCCCAATCGGTAAACCAGTGCACGTTACAAACATCGGCATATTTATAGATCATGTTTACAAAAATTATCGTCGACACCTAGACTGGAAGACAGAAAGAAAGCAACTAAATGGAAAAGCCTTTTTGTATATTGGATGTCAAAAAGTCATACACCATTGCTTATTGGTAAACACAGCTGGACTTATTTATAGAGACTGAAAACATAGAATATATAGTAAAGAATCAGCAAATGGGACATGAAAGTATCAAATTATTAACAAACAGTAATTGAATAGTGAAAATTGTAACTCATCCGGAATTGGAGAGAAACTGAGAGAAGAGGACACTAGGCAACCATTCATACCAAAGTTATTCTGTAGCAAGTATTGAAGTACCAAAGAAGTGAAATAAATCGAAATATCTGGTACATTAGAAATCCCAATCCCAAGCAGATTCTAGCAGACATTTTTTCTGAAATTTTGAGGTGTATTCTCTATCTGGAGGACTTTTCTGTATATTTGAAAGTTTTTCTCTATTGGAATCTTATTTAGTTTGTTTTGTTAAAATCTTCTCACTTTTGAAGGTATTCCTTATATTTTGAATGATTTCTGTAGAAGACGACATTAGGCAACCAGTCGTGCCAAAATATACGTATAAATAGAAATTAAAACGCCAGAGAAGTAGAATTGTTTTGAAAAGTTCTACCATTGAAGGTTTTCAATTAAAAGTGTTTGTTTTTTTTTTCAATTTTTTTTTCTGTTGTAAGGATTTTTCCTCTTGTTTTGAAGGTTGTTCTTGTGAATGGTTTATCTATGTTCAAGGTTTGTTTCACTGGAAAAGGGTTTTATGTATTTTACAAGTTACAAGTTTTCCCTTTTAAGAGATTTTGGACGTTCTTGTCAATTTTAGAGTTTTCTCATAATTTTGTTGTTTTTTTTTATTTTGAAGGGTTTCGCTTGAGCTATATAGTTTATCTGTGTTACGGGTGTTTCGATTTAGTTTCTTATTTTATTGGTTTTAACTCTTCCCCAATTTCCATGATTTTATTCAGTATTGCTCTAATTTGTTAGTTTCTCTTTGATTTTATGGGTTTCCACTACATTTTGAAGGTCTGTGTTGTAAAATTTATCTAATGTATTCTTCATTGAGAAGTGTTTCATTAAGTTTGAATGTTTGTTTTTTTACGCATTTGTCTAGTTTCAAAGGTTTTCTCTATTTTTCTTTGGCGTTTTATTTGGTTTAGAAGTTTGTTCGGTATTATATTGGTTATTGGTTTTCTCTGCATTTAGAGGTTCTTATCTTGGAAAGCTTTTCTCTACCTTGTAGATCGTACCTATTTTGATTTGGTTTCAACATTGTTATCTAGTTTCAGCCCTTTTTTCAATTTTCTCGTCTGTTTTGAGGGTTTTCTGTATTTATCTTTCGCTTTTTTTCTGTAATTTTGACGTAGGTTCTCTATTTTAAGGGGTTTCCTCCGCATTTGAAGATTCTTCTCTTAGAAGTTTTTCTCTGCTTTTTGAAATTTACCTATTTCGATGAGTTGCAACATTGTTATCCAGTTCAACCCCTTTAGTTTATTATCAACTTTCTCGTCTGTTATGAGAGTTTTTCCTTATTTGGAAGGTTCTTCTACACTTCCAAGGCTTGTGTTGGAAGGATGTAGTAGTGCTAAACGTTTTTTCGTTTTCAAGTTTTTTTTTTATTTTAGTATTGTGCGTTTAGTTTTTTTATATACAGAAATATTTTAACACGTTCTCTATGATGGAAGTTGAAACTTTGTATTTAGTTTGTATATTTTTCTCGCAATTTCAATTTCCTCGAAGAATCTACTCTTTTAGATGGTGTTTTTGCTATCTTGAGGCTTTTTTAAGTTTAATCTTTTTGCTTGTTTACTGTTTCAAGGATATTTCTGTTTTTAATGTTTTGGATGAGTGTATCTGTTGTGTAGGTGCAATGTTTACTTCTGCAGTTTAAGGTTTTCCTTTCTCTGGATGTTTTTCCCTCGTTGAGGATTGTCCTAGTTGTGGCGCATAGTGAAGGTTGCCGCCGCCTATGTTCAACTTGAAACAAAGTCCGGATGTGTGCCAATACTGATCTCCCTGCATGGGATATTTTGCGTAAAAAATTAAAACGGTCCCTGGCAGCAGCAACAACAAACCAAACAATGTCAAATGGAGATAAAATAAACAATCTGCCTCCCTGACGCAAACGATGAATGAACGGCGGTTGTATCGGCGTCCGTTGACGTCACACGACGTGCAAGACGCCTATTTACGTCGCGCATTCACACACATAGCCTGACACATACACGAAATCAATTTATATATCTCATGCAGCAAAAATGTCCTCGCTTTTCAATCCCTTTGATGAAGACGACAGCATCGGCGATGGAAATGGACGAAGGCTTTGTTTATGGGGGGTAAATCAATTCGCAGTGTTATTTCGTTTTATTGTTCAATTTACGACTTTTTCCTATTACCCAAGTTTTAACCTTGAACTTGCGCTCGACCGTGAAAACACAGAAAAAGAAAAGCGCCAAGAAATCGACTCGGCTTTCCCGGCAAGGGAGCACATGGGAGGCTTCAAAGACAAAACTTTGGCAATTACATATGTAGCCCAGGGATTTCAGAGCCCTTCAAGGCTAAATAACAGCCTGAATGGAATATAAAAAGTAACGAGGCCTCTAAAACCGCGCCGGGCGCGAGGTGAATGCACAAGTTATGAATTAAAATGCTTCGCCTGTAGTTGACAAATTTTTAATTGAATCTTTTACGATTGTGAAACGGCGCAGGCAGGGCTTCATATAAACCGCAAATTTTTGAAGGTCCCGGGAGATGCGTAAATTTTAATTTAGTGCCGAGGAATTAGGGAAAAGGGTGTGTTTTTCATCAGCAACTTGTACGTTGGCTTTTAATGAATCTTTAATTTGAAAAAACAAGGCGCTAAAGAGGAAGTGTTGAAATTCTACGGTGCGTAAAATGTCCAACATAGCACTCATTGAATGGTTGTTACTTCAGGATGTTGTTAAGGCGAACAACAGTGGCCCTATATCATTATCCTGCGGTAATGCATAATATCTTTTCTAGATAAATAGAAGGGACAAAATAGAAAATAATCGGACACTGTAGTTCAATGAGCATTGTTCCTTGCCAGTATTATTATCATTATGATGCACGTGAATAACAGCGGTCCCCAGAAATTATCCTGTGACGCTTCGCCATTATATTGTATTAGAGAAAGTACTAAATCTATAAACTCCTATAGGAAGGGTCGTTTTTCACGGGTTGTGGAAATTTTTAAAAATTAACAGTAACAATTGACTCGACACTCACCGATAGGGTATCAGACTTTGGTATGTGTACTCACCAAGGCTAAATTCTTAGGAGTTCGGGACACAGTCAAGCCCCATTTCAGCACACACCACCAAAGCATAAACACAAGCAACAATACATTACTACATTATCATTGCGATTTTTATGTTTCATATTTACAGGGGGTTGGGTGTCGCCCCGTGGAGCCCTACGTAGCATCTAGTAGCTCACCTTTGGGCATCGCGACAGGACCGTTTCTGGTAGTTCTCGTTCGGGGTGGGGTGACTCTGACAGGGCCGTCTTAGTAGATATCGTTTCATGTAACTTATCTGTAACGGGTATCGGGGAGCCGAATGTTACCACAGAACAATTAGCATACCCATGTCATTGAGTATACTAAATGACCAATCGCCGTACGTGCACATAAGGAAACCAATGTGACATTGACTTTCCCCAGGCCCCTACATTGCAAAGTGCAATGTAGAGCTTACGGACTACCACACTTGGTCAATTAGGTCGAGGTTAGGTCGAATGTCCACGTTGGATCACCAACCCTCCCTGCATTAAGCAGCATAAAACGGAGTCCTGGCGGGTGCGCTGACTCCCAGGACTATGGGCGACTTCACAGGCTTCTAGTCACAATAACACCATAATTACTATTACTAACTGTAGTACAGCATCGGAAATAAAACCGCTATCTACAGCTTCATACAACAACTGCTACAGCAGATATTAAGAGCTTATCTACGCCCCTTAACACACGCTAACTTTGCACCCGTCTATAGTTCACAGGCGTCAAGTCACAATACTTACTATTACTAACTGTTCTACAGCATCAGAAATATAACCGTTATCTACAGCTTCATATCACAAATGCTACAGCACATATTAAGAGCTTATCTACGCCCCTTAAAGATAGCAACAACATAGGCCGTTGTTATACACGTATCTCAAACACGCTAACTTTGCACCCGCCTATAGTTCACAGGCGTCAAGTCACAATAATTACTATTACTAACTGTTCTACAGCATCAGAAATATAACCGTTATCTACAGCTTCATACAACAAATGCTACAGCACATATTAAGAGCTTATCTACGCCCCCTTAAAGGTAGCAACAACATAGGCCGTTGTTTTACACGTATCTCAAACACGCTAACTTTGCACCCGTCTATAGTTCACAGGCGTCAAGTCACAATAATTACTATTACTAACTATTCTACAGCATCAGAAATATAACCGTTATCTACCGCTTCATATCACAAATGCTCCAGCACATATTAAGAGCTTATCTACGCCCCTTAAAGATAGCAACAACATAGGCCGTTGTTATACACGTATCTCAAACACGCTAACTTTGCACCCGTCTATAGTTCACAGGCGTCAAGTCACAATAATTACTATTACTAACTATTCTACAGCATCAGAAATATAACCGTTATCTACCGCTTCATATCACAAATGCTGCAGCACATATTAAGAGCTTATCTACGCCCCTTAAAGATAGCAACAACATAGGCCGTTGTTATACACGTATCTCAAACACGCTAACTTTGCACCCGTCTATAGTTCACAGGCGTCAAGTCACAATAATTACTATTACTAACTATTCTACAGCATCAGAAATATAACCGTTATCTACCGCTTCATATCACAAATGCTGCAGCACATATTAAGAGCTTATCTACGCCCCTTAAAGATAGCAACAACATAGGCCGTTGTTATACACGTATCTCAAACACGCTAACTTTGCACCCGTCTATAGTTCACAGGCGTCAAGTCACAATAATTACTATTACTAACTATTCTACAGCATCAGAAATATACCGTTATCTACAGCTTCATATCACAAATGCTACAGCACATATTAAGAGCTTATCTACGCCCCCTTAAAGGTAGCAACAACATAGGCCGTTATTATACACTTATCTCAAATACGTTAACTTTGCACCCGTCTAAATAAATGACTACGTAGTTCAGGAGTTTTAGCATTTTTATTATTAATATCATAATCATAATCCTCGTTTGTACCGCTTGCGCAGGATCGAGGCGGTGTGAGGCAAAGCTAAGCTAGTTTGTGCTATGTACAACAGGGGCCGACTCTGCGGGTTACTGTATTGGTGCGAAACCGTGCTTGACTTGCCTGACTGTTTTGTTTATGGTCTTATTTCTCCTCTAATGCGACCGTAATACGAAGAGTGCCATTAATTTGATCCCCAATGATAAATGGAGACCGAGACCAAGTACCTACCATCCAGGGAATTAAAAAAATTTCCGACCCCTGGAGTGATTCGAACCGGGAAGCATTAGGACTATTACATCCAAAGCCTGGCTATCTTACCACTGAGCCACCCCAGTCCTTTTTTTTATTATTAATATGCACACTAGTAATTCCTGTAATAAAGAGCCTATTAAAATTACCTTCTAACAGCATAGTATTTTATTGTTTGAGTATCAAAGTATTTTTATAGACGCACCAAATTAAAAATAATAGTTAGATAAGATTGATTATCTAAGGATTTTATTCACACCAAATTAAAACAGTATAATAGCACGAATAAGAGAGGCTCTATGAAATTATTTTGTAACACTCTATTGTATTGTTTGCCTGCCAAAATACTCTATACAACGTAATACAGAACAAGAAAATAAAAAAATTTGTTGTGGTTATAAAACTACTAAATAACAGAGGTCCCTAGAAATTATCCTGTGATAACAGACAGTTGACTAACACGGTACGGTATTCTTTCTAAACGTGAACAGTCGAAACAATTAGATAATTTAGTTAGTTAAAGCATTATTGTTAGTGTAAGTTTAATATTATTGCTATAGTACACCTGAGCAGTAGAGATCCTAAGAAATGATCTTGTTGCACCCCATAATGTTATTCTGTTAATTTATGTACCAGAGTGCTCTATGGAGAAAGTAACCAGGGGAACAAAATAAACAAAAATATTGAATAATCCAGTTGTGTAGTATTGCTATTAATAAGAGTCTAATATTTTCTATGATACACGTAAATAATAGAGGCCATATTAAGTTATCCTGTGGCACCCCATATTATTATTTCTCTACTAAAGTTCTCTTTATGGAATTTCTCTTATTGTAATGGTTTACGTAAGTAGTAGAGATCCCAAGAAATTACCATGTGCCATCCTCTGTTATAAAATATTTTTTAAGAATCTGTTCTTTTTGTTAAAAATATACACGTGAATAGTGGAGGCCTCGAGGAATGTGCCTTGTGACACTCCACAATTTTTATATTGCTAAAGGGTGCTTCTGTAAAATATACAGCGTGAATTTATAAATATGGATTTTATTTGAAGGTTATGTAGTGAAATAGAAATGTGTCGGTCGTATTACACTATAATGTAATTTCTATACAGGGTGTTGATCGGGTTTGGCAACTTATATTTAAAGATGATTAAATGACGATCCAATGTAGTAAATATTTAATAACAATTGGTTGTGATGTTTGTCTGTTTTCTCGTTCTTGAATATAAAAGACAATTGTGGGGACTAAAATGTTGAAAATGTTTTTCGTAAGAATGTTGATACTTTCGCTTTTACCGCTAACGTAACATTTATATTTCGCAATTCGTATTGTTTTTCTGCGGACTTGTTATTTTTGCACCAGAATTTATTTTCGCGTTGCTAATTTTATTCCTGTGTTGCTAATTTCACTTTTAAAATGTCGAATATTTTACGAGTCATAAATTTATTTTATCCGCGTTTTAAGCCGCAAAAATTCAAACCTGTCAGCAACAAACAAATTCCTAAGCGATGTGTTCGCCCTAAATTATCGGGCTTGCTGTGGATTTTCAGGCATTTCCACAACTCCTCTCCAGCTCAAAAAATCTTTATTCTTCTTGGGACGCAAAACTTTATCTTAAAAGAAAAATTTCACTTCGTGGGCTGTCACATTCATAAGGTGGGACTCGCATTCAATCTCCAGGAAAAATCACCGCCAGAGTAAGAGCGAAAATGTTGTTTTGAATAGCGAAATAACTTTGTCGTTGAGACTAATTTATTTCGCTGGGCGAAACGCAAACAGAACATTGCTAATTAAGATAGACAACATTATTCAAATTGATTTTACACTTGTTGCCAACATATTTGAAGAAGGCTGCTAAAAATAGGCCTCGGGCCGCCGATGATGGTTACGCGAGTAAATTTTCAGGAGTGCAACTTATTTCAGTTTCGGTGCGAACGGACGGAAAAATTACGTTTGAATAACATAACCGGGCTTGTAATATGCAAATAAATTACAAGGCCGAGATCTATTGCACGGTTAAAATAACCCATCGTTCAGTGTCGAAATTTCCGCAAGAGTTTCAGGGCTGAAAAACCGCGGCGACAAATGCTTCTTGTCCCAGTTGCAAGGGCGAAAGACAGGTGGTTTCAGTCTGAAACGCAAAACATGCGTGAGTTTCATGTCTGAAAGCTAATAATGCCAACCCTTGTCGTTTCATATGTCCCAATGGTGCTCGGTCGCGGTATTAATCTTCATAGTTTAGACATTTGCTGCCCCATTAGGTATATAAGAAACTGGCAGCGGATCAAACTAATGTTAAAATACGCACAAGGTGCTCTTCTCGCAAGTTTCCTTTTTTATTCCTTCGTGGCACAGAATAATCACATTATGCGGATAAAAAATGTCAGGTTGTAATGAGAATAGGATCCCCGAAACGAGCAGAGGCTTCCTTTGAGTTAGAAGTTTAATTTTCGTTCGTATCTTCCGCTGTCTAGAGCTAGGATTATTTTGAAATTATACTGAGGAATTGGTGTCTTATAATCGTAACCGCTAGACAAGCCTCAGATGTAATAATTGGAACTCTCGGTCATAGTTTCATTTTAAGGACGTAGACCCAGTGAAAAAGGCTTCAAATCTGGCGATTGGAATCATGACATGGATCTTTTATAACCAGTACTTTAACGTGAAAATTCTACCAATTCTCACCGTAAAATCTGTTTCCATACAAGAAACACGCTTAAAGTCTGGCGACCCATACGTCTGTTGCGTAGCTTCGAGGCTCCATAATACTTCAGCATCTCCTAACAACAGTGGACTAGAATCCTGAGTGTTTTAAATCCTTGAAAAAGAGGCTCTTTAAAAGAAATATAGGCCTATTGTATCAGATTGGTGCTCCATCTTGCGCGAACCCCCTTCGGAAGATTGATAAATTGTTTATGATTGGTATGTTCTTTCGATGTCCCATCTTAAATTACCAAAATCTGAAGATGGGTTCATCTAGGGGAACTTCTATATAATTGTACCGCTATTCGGATCGGGGAACATATTTTACAAAATTGTCCTTAGTTTTCTACTTTTTCTTGAATTTAGACTCATAAACATGTATTGAATGTGTACAGAAGATGGGATAATTTTACTTTACTTGAATTATGAAAATGGAATTGAGTCCATATTGTCAGAATAGGTGAGGAACCACTAACAAAATGGACGAAGACGCATGGTAACCCAAACGATGGGGGGTTTGCTGGACATCAGTATCCCAGAAATAACACGCAAACCAATATGTGGTAAAATGGAATTGACAGATTCAAGGATTCATCCTATCACAAGAAGAAGAAAAGAGATTTGTTAAAATCTGCCATAGATTTCTTGTAACAGTGTAGTGCTTTTTCTTGCTGGAACTTATTTTAGGAGATTAGACAATATTACATATCCAAAATTTGAATATGAGCCCATCTGGCGGAACTTCTATCTAGTTGTAAGTTTTCGATTCCGTCTTACATGCAATTATTCTAGAAAATTGTACTTCTGTCATTCCTCGCTGCTCCATCTCGCATGACCAATACATGAATTTGGGTCCATAAAAATCCTCCAAATATGGAGAGACTTATGTCCATTGTATCAGTTTGGTACTTCATCTTCTACAAAGAAATTCCAGAAGATTGGATAATTTTGTTTTACTTGAATAAAGAAAATCGAATTCGAACCCATGAAAAGAAATTGACTAAAGTCTGCCATAGGCATATCAGTTTAGTGCTACATCTTCTAGAAGATTGGACAATCATTATTTGTGTGTTTCTGCAATGCCCCATTTTACCTGATCAAAATCTGATTTTTACCCCATGAATGTGACCATATTGCATTTCCACAACATCGATATTATTTGTCCTTTCTATTTTTTACCATGAGCACAATCTTGAATTTTGAAAAAGGGGTGCGCGAAGTTTCGAATCCTTGTCGCCATTCTATCAATTGGCCGTGCAGTATGGGTACAAGGAATTGCAATTTTAGTATTTGGAAGGTTTCACATTATTGTCTTATATGGTCTTTTGCCCAAAACTGGAATTTGTGGCCGTGAGAAGGGGCTACTGTATCATCTGGTGCCTTGTCCGACCATTTGGGATTTTATCGTCTATGAATACATTCTAGAAGATTGAATAACTTTGTTTTACTTGACCAAAGAAATTCAACCCATGACAAGAGGTTGCTGATTCAAAAAGAGGTGGGTCTAGTTTGGGAACCATGGTGTAATTCTGTTAATTGGCGCATAAGGAATAGCAAATTTAGAATTTGGAAGGTTTCACATTATTGTTTTTACTTGTAAGCTGTTCTGATGTCCCATCTTACACCATCAAAGTTTGATTTTGTGCCAATGATAGTAGAATTTCTGTCAAGTTGTGTAATATGGTTTAAAATCTAGCTAGCAATTTCCTTTGTATCAGGTGCTCCTTGTTGCACGAACAAAGTTTCTTGTCGTCCCGTCTTCCATCGATTATGTGTTCTTGTAATCTAGAATATTCCATCTAACGTACAGAATGTTAAATCCGACAAGAGTTAAAATCTGGTCAGCCAGAAGATTATTGTAATAGTTGATTACCACCCTGTCTTGCACAAACATGTACTAGAAGAATGAACAATGTTATTATTACTTGTACGTCCTCTTAATGTTCGACCTTAGTATAAAAATTACTTGCCATGAAAAGATGGGGTAAATCTAGTGCACCATGCGAGTTATGGGTTAATTATTTGGATGTACATCTTGCTTGAACGTTTTCGAGATTGATAGACATTACTTGTACTTGTTTCCGGTATCCCCTTTTGTTCGACCAAACTTCAATTATGTGTATGAAAATCGTGAGTCATGAAGTGGGTTAGGATCTCATGAGACAAGGGGCAGTTGTTTGGTGCTCCGTCTTTCACGACCATATTGTAGAACGTTTTTCCGATATCCCGTTTTACGTTACGATAATATTAAATTATGTTATATAACAAATGCTGACCATAACGAAGAGATGGGTTAAAATATAGTGAGCTGTACTACGTCTTGCTGCTCCAACGAGCATAATCACAAGTTATTGTCATAATGTCAAAATTGTCTTTATGGTATAGGCAAAATATGGACTTATCAAGGAGAGATGACTATAAAAACTTCTGAGTTATAGGTCCGTTGAATGGTGCTCCATCTTGCACGACAGTATGCTAGATTCTAGAACAGGAATCTGTAACCTTTTTGGTGGATCGGGCCATTTGAATATCTTGCAACACCTCTAAGAAAAAGGTGCTTTGTAAGCTTGGCTATGAAACCAATGACGCTGTCTTAACCATTAAGTCGGCAAGTGGTATATTTTTCTATCCACGAAATCTAAATTCGCTCCTGCGGGATGAGCCTTGGAGCCTCCACCCTCCATTCGGTGTGCTAGCGGGCGTGGTGGCAGTCACTACGTTTCCCGTGAGTACCTACGAGCTATCGGGGTTGTGGTAGGTTCTAGTACCTATACTACATATCTCACTATTATAGAATCAGTTTTCCGATTAGTGAAACCAATAGAGGGAACCATTCGAAATGGGATATCCGACCACTGATCTAGAAGGTTACATATAATTGTCACCATTTGTATCTTCTTTTGATGCTCTGTTTAGCACGACGAACGTATTAAATTCTATTATAGGAAAAACAGCGGATTGGAAGGAAAGATAGCTTAAAATCTGGTCAGCCTGGATGAACGTTTTGGTGCTTAATTTCGCACGAACATCTAAATCTAAAATGTTAGACCTTATTGTTATTACGTGTAGATTCTTTTTTCGATTCCCCATTTCACACTACCAAAATATTAAATCCAGAACTACGATGGAAGTGTTTGGAGAAATATACTAAGCTCTCAAGTGATTTATTGGTGCTCCGTCTTGCACAAATATATTCGAGAAGGTTAGATATTATTATTACTTGCGCATTCTTTGGGCGGTCCGTTTTACACGACTATAATATTGAATTAAATACTGAACGATGAAAAAGTTGGATAAAAGTATTGCCCCATAGAACAAATGTTTGGTGCTCCATTTTGCACGAACAGAATGGAAAACGTTGGTAGTTTCATTATTTGTATACTCCTACCATATTCTACTTCTCACGGCCGTATAATTAAATTAGAGCCTACTGAAGCAAAAGGGTTAAAATCTGGAGACCCGTACGCCAATTGTATTAATACCATGACCCTTTTCTAGTTTTCGACATAGATATGCGTACGTACAAATAACCTTTTAAGCATTGCTGTGTGTAAACAAGCCTTTCGATTACATTTCGCTAGATAATTGTTGTTTCACGAGTGTTTATTAAGGCGTCAATAGTCGGTGTGGTAGAAAGGAATTAAAATTCCTCCGTGCATTTTTTTCTAAGGCGACGGCGGCGGGTCCATTATCAGATTTTAGTATCGCGTAACAAGAGCGAGTGGTTCTGGCTACTCGATCTGCCAAGTTATGCAGCGTTCAGTATAATTATCTAAATAATGGCAGGGATATTTGGGATTCTTCAAACAAAAATGGCCAGATGTAAACTCCGAAGGCTAATTTTAGTCTCTGCGGAATCGATTGTAAGAGTTCATCTCTCCTGACGTAAGCGTTTATTTAATTGTACCTCCGGAATAGCGAAATTAACTTGCTTTACGACGATTTGTAAGGATGCAGACGGAGCACGTGTAAAAGTATCGATCGTAAATTACTGTTAACTAGGAAGATTCGGGTGCCAAAACGCTAATTTATTACTGGTTAATTCAGTCATAATTTACGGGCGCTCCAATGTAAATTAAAATTGGGAGAAATTATACCAACTCGCTTGTTTTATCTCTGAAATATTAAGGTACTTATTAAGTTATGGTTCCATTAAAAAGATTTTCTAAGTGCCAAACACATAAAGTACGCGCACTTGAGCTGGAGAATGTTGCACAAATTGCAGGCTCCATTTTACTAAATACATAATTTAAACTTTTTACAGAACAAAATGTCTATTTTAAACTTTGCGGCAGTTCGACATTTTTACGCGAGTGTCAACATCGAACGTCTTAATCGACAAAATTAAGGCGCAGTCATCAAACCAATCAGCAAAATGAATATTAAAGTCTTCTAATTAATTATTACAATTGCTTGATTTATTTGTAAGACATTCATAGGCTTATGCAACGTTTATTAATGGACCAGCTGACGATATTATTTTGCGTAACTTAATTTCTTTCAGTCGTTACGTAAATATGTCATTAGATAGTACGATGAAGTCTGTTGGACGTGTTATATAAATTTTGTAAAAAAAATTGTTGTCATCTACAAATTCAATGTATTAAATTCAAGATACAATTTAGTTTAGGGCGTATAAAAGTGACTCAAAATTAATATTTTTTATTGTCAACGTAGCTACGAAATAGACGACCTTTCCACTTGCGGTTTTCAATAACTAGTAGACAACATACCCAAGAATGAAATAAGGTGTAAAAATTATCCTAAAAAAATCATAAGAACTTGTCATAAAAAATTGAGTAAGTAGTCTAAAAGTACGGTAAAATCAGTCTAAGTTTGCAACATACGTGGAATTAATTTAGTGAACTTTTTTCACATTATTACAAAGTACCACCTAGTCTCAAGAGAAATTTAAAGTGCCAAGACTCAGTTAGCAATTTACTTTACCGTATATTATACGTATTGCCTTTCACATTGGCTTCAGTTCGTTTTTCAGCGTTCAGGTATACGAGGATGGTTCGATAACTACGTAGCCTAACAAAGAAAACGCAAGTTTTTTTTTCGACAAAAAACATTTTA